>PVIC010004610.1:0-16957 GCA_004025085.1 Thryonomys swinderianus
GTGACTCACGCCCACCAGCAATCAATACCACATACCACAGTGTCGGGCGTGGTGGCTCATGCCTGTAATCCCAGCACCGGGGAGGCAGAGACAGGAGGATTGCTGAGTTCCATGCTTGCCTGGGCTACATAGTGAGCTGAGGGCCAGCCTGAACTACAAAGTGAGACCCTATCTCAAAAAAAAAAAAAAAAAAAGAAAAAAAGAAAGATACCTTAACTATTTTGTCAAAAATAGATATTTTACAAAAGAGGTGAGAATGCTACAATCCAAAAATCATCTCATTTATATTCATCATACGTTCAAGGAAATCATATCTTCCTCCTTGAAGAATTACTTTCTACAAATAAAATGTAGACTACTCACAACAAATAAAATATTGCTTTCTCAATGGAGAAATAATTAACTTTGCCATCTACTTTAATCATGACATACATTATGAGACCTTATCATCTCCTTAAGAGAGGTGCTCAGAATTAATGCCTTCTAATTCCCTAATATTCATTGGCAAATTATAGTTCTTTTCAGAAATTTAGGTGCATAAGATAGACATGGAATTCCCCTAAATCTATTCCATAATGCATTACCTGACAACCATATTGTTATGAAAAGATACATTTTCACACTGATGTCAAAAGGCAATTCCCTAAAGAACTATTTATTACTATAATTCAAAGCTTTGGTTGGATAGAAATATAAATATTCCACAGGATCTCTCCAGTAAGTTAACAAAAGGCTGTGTGGTCAATACCTTTGTTTTATTAAATCTTGGGTCTTAGATCACTGGGTCATAAGAACTAGGCTCATCGAATTCAATATTTTAAGATAACCGTCTAATATGTATAAGTTATGGATTTTTTTAAACCTGCTACCTACAGGAAGTTGGCTGGAATTCTGACAATGCCAGTGATAGAATAAATTCTCACAGAAATGTTCAGTGCTCCCACAGATGGTTCGTGATCAAAATGAGTAGATCTAGTCTACTTATTTTGAAGGAGAGAGCTCTAGTCATGAGTGATCAACTGCCCTTCCTTCTGTCGGTCTTCTGAAGAATAAGGGCGACACAAATCCCTTCTGCACAAGTCGATCACGCACACATACACATGTGCGCACATACACATGGGCCATGGCCAAGTGAAGTCAGGTCAAAATGGATGCATATTTGCGAAGTTACTTTTAAATAAATAAGAAAGGAGCAGAAGTGAGTCCAAATTCTTGCTGGCAATCCTTTCTTTTTGACTCTTCAAACCTTAACCTCCCAGGCGTTTAATAATCTCTCTTTTTTGTATTAAAAAAGTTTCTGAGAAGCAGTACTGCGGGAGCTAGAATTTTAAATAGCCCCAGTGCAATGTCTGAGTTTAAAGGGAGTCTGGATGTGACTGAAAACCCATTTGCCACTCTAGCATTCTGTTCATTATTTTGCTTTGATTGGTTTAAAAACCACAGTTTCCAGCCTTCTAATATTTTAACTAAGTGCAGCTCTGAGTAGATGAGAAAAAGGCAACTCCTTGTTCTAGGAAATCCCCGCTGCCTCCCTCATACTGAAACGAGCAAGTCAGCAAACAAGAAAGCACGAGTTTCTGCACTCACCTTTCTGCAGTGCATGAGTTACTATTAGGGTCGAGCACATCCACAAGATGTTTCTAATACTCATCAACATCTTGCCCTAGGAATGAAGAAAAAAGAAATCAGTCACAAGCATCCAGCCTCGTGGTAGACCATACATCCCTTCCACTGTGCATGGTATGTAGGAAAAGCAGAAGTAGCAACTTCTTGAAATGTACAAACAGGAGGAAACTTGTAACAGGAGAAGTTATCTCAACCTTCTAATTACTAGGTTGACTCTCACCAAGCCAGCAGTTACCAAAATAATCCCAGAATCTAATTTGGGGACACACAACAATATGGGTATGTGTCAAAGCCACGCCTGGGTGGCTGTAGGAAGAACAAGAAAGGCCACAGCCTGACTCACTAATAGTCAGGGTCCGGTGCCAAAAAAAGGCAAGGAGATCACAAAGTCTTAGTGATGGAAAGCTGCTCATGGACAGAGCAAGAAATGAAGATGAAGAGGCAACAGCAAAGTTGTTGAGTATAATAAATTTGCATCAAACAAGGCACATGGTATCAAAGCACAGATCAAAGACTTCACAGGCTTTCCACAGCAGACTCCACTGCGTTTCTAGCTGGCTGAGCAAACCGAACACATTCATCCTCAGGAGTGTTAATTACAAAAGTGACCAGTGCTGGCCACGAGTGTGAAAGCAGTTCCAACAGTTCCCAACTCTCCAGAGTAAATTGTGAAGGAAAATGCCCCACACCAACTGCCAAGATATCCTGCCCAGACTTTGTCCTTAATTCATTCTGTGACATTTAACAATCTGGGTCTCAGAGTGGTCCTTCCAGTGTGAATTTTCATAAAGCCTAAATTAGGAGAAGCAGCAGAGGCTGAGGAGAAAGGTATATTCAGTTTAAGAAGCTGACAAAGACATGTGGCCACTTTCCTGCATTGGACATTGTCATGTAAGTCTTCCTAAAACATTGTAGCTGTCTCAAATCCACGTGCACATGAAACAGTTCTGGGAATAAAGCTGAAAAAGAACGAGGAAGGACTAGGCTGGAGTCCTCAAGCTACAGATCTCAAAGGGGCCATGACTTTGAACTTCTTTTTATATGAACTGATAGATTTCTTTATGGTTCAAACCTTTTAATATAGTTTGGCTCTTAAATGTTCCCCCAAGGCCCATATGTTAAAGCTTACTCTGGAAGAGGTGGAGACAGGAAGAGGTGTGACCTGTGGGAGCTCTTAGGTGACAAAGTATGCGTTCACAAGGGATCGGGGGACCCTGGCCCTCTCCCTGCTCCCTGGCCACGAGGTCAACAGTTGCGTTTAATCACCTATCCCTGCCATGACACCGGAAGTGCCTTGATATACCTGAAAGCCCCTGTGTTCAGTGTCCAGTGTCCAGGGTCTGGGCTTCTAGTACTCAATCAATCTTTCTCTGTAGAGGCTGATTATCTCATTCAAAACAAACATTGCAAATCAAAAGTGTAAGAATCTAAAACTAAATATTTCTTGGAGAACAATTTTAAATGTAATATACTACATGTCTCATATTTTCTATTTATTAGTCAATTGATAATTCCCTAGGAAAAGAATATATTGCATAAACCCAAATAAAATTGACAATCAGGCTTGTTATTTATCATTTAGTCAATAATATATCCTATTAGATTATTTAAAACACTAACAGGAAAATGCCATCATTTTTGACATTTCTGGATTTCTTATAATGTACTACATTAAATTGTTAGGGATTATGGGTTTATACTTTATCTATATCTCAATGACACTATACTATTTTAGAAAAATATAAATATCAATTTCATAACCAAGAAGAAAGCTTATATATCATAATATGCTTTTAAAAGTAACACAATCCACGAGTGTCAACTGAATTGATAATAAAGTCTTCTTTTTAAAGCAATAATTTCCTACTTTTCTTCAAGAAAAAAATATTCTCCCCTTTTTTTTTTTTTTTTTTTTTTTTTTTTTTGAGACAGGGTCTCACTTTGTAGTTCAGGCTGGCCCTGAGCTCACTATGTAGGCCAGGCAAGCCTCGAATTCAGCAATCCTCCTGCTTCTGCCTCCCAGTGCTGGGATTACAGGTGTGAACCACTTTACCCACCATTGTGGTATGTGGTACTGATTGCTGGTGAGTGTGAGTTACCACGCCTGGTATTGTTGTATATGGTTACCAGGGATTGAACCAGGGACCTTGGGCTTTCTAGGCAGGCACTAGAACTACTGACCTAACTCTCCGGCCACCAATCCCCTTTCTCCTTTTAAGGAAACTTTTAGAGCCTAATTTTAAAAGTCTGATCTCTACTTTAAAACAACCCTGAATTCAAGTTCTACATCCTCCACTTAGACCCTTGGGTTCTGGGTAATTTCCACTTCCTCTCTAAACATCATTTTCTGTAGCTACTTAATAGTGAAAGTTAGTGTTTATTATGGAAGTAACTATAAGAACCAATAAACATAAACCACATAAATATATATAGCTCAGAGGTGCACAGAGTGTTTAGTGCTTGATTTTCACTACTAGAATTATTAATTCAAATTTTCCACAGTTCTTTTCACTCTGGCTTCATATCATTAACAGTAAAAGGTATTGGATGCACTCTATTACAGCCTTGGCTAACCTTGGCTTACTGTAGAAGCAGTACACAACTCTGTTTACAATAAACTGCACCATACTTGGAGCTGTTATGTGTAATCAGGTTTTATCTCCTCTGTAAAACAACAGCTTCTGAAAGGCAGAGCTGCTCAGCTTACTAATTCCCACAATGTGCCAGGTTTAGTGCGGGCTCTTGAAGACCGTAGTGCATGACTGTACCATAAGGCACATGCAATTTGTTGCTGTCAACATGGTGAGTCCAACACACTGTAATACATGCAAGTCAGCCCAGTGTTCACCACGACCCACATAGTCCCTAAAGCTAATCAGCATCCAGAGCATCACTCTCCTAACCAGACTATAAGGAAATGCATGAGGCTGACCCATGAATGGATCTTC
Organism: Thryonomys swinderianus; assembly: GCA_004025085.1. Classification (NCBI taxonomy): domain Eukaryota; kingdom Metazoa; phylum Chordata; class Mammalia; order Rodentia; family Thryonomyidae; genus Thryonomys; species Thryonomys swinderianus. The sequence goes on from PVIC010004610.1 coordinate 4,575, forward strand.
TGCTCCTAGCCCTAAACTGCCCAAAACAGACATGAAGTCTGACTCTTGGTCCTATATTTTGTCCATGCACAAGTGTCTTTTTTTTTAAAGGATGGAAATGATCTCTCACTCAGATAAATCTAAGTATATTCATTGACTAACTCTAAAACTGACTCAAGTCTACACTAGGGAAGGAAGTTGGTTTCAGAGAAAATATTCAGAAACATTTATGTACAATGAAATAGGTGTATAAATGTATTCAAAATACTCCAAATTATAAATTGGAGCATTTACCCGAGACACAGATCTCTTCTTTCTCTGAAAAACTCATGGGACATAGGACAGCTAGTTCCATGTTTGCTGGCGAGCTCACCCAGTAACAGGCGCCACCTCTCCCTGGGCCTGTGTCCTGGAAGCCATCAAGCCCACATGGCCCTTGCCTATTTCCGGTCTGCAGCTTACATCACTGGAAGCAGAAGCGACCACTGTCTCCTGTGAGGACGTCAGTGTGGCCTCTTGGGCCCGCACTGCCTCAGCCACACATTTTCATCACCCCCTCCTCAGGGCACACACTCGTTCCACTTCTCTGGTTTTCTGAAGGCTACACCTGTATCCTTGAATGCCTTCTGCAGACACTGTTTGCCTTCTGCATTTGATCTTATTCTACCTGGGAACTCTTGGAAAACTTTGTTTTTAGCCCCACTCCAACCCCCGTCTCCATTCCTGTGCTCTCCCGCCTGTCTGGGCTGTTGGTGATAACGGGTCTCCATGCATGGAAACAGTAGCTGAGATAGCCGAGCCGGTGCCTATGTTTAGCCTCCCACTTCAGTAAAGTCAATGAGAAGAGGAAGAAGTCATCACGCCATCAAGCAACAGCTGACCCAAACCAGCTAGTTTCCTGGGAGAGAGAAGAGACAAGGTCAACAGGACTCAATCCAGAGAGGACTGAGGAGAGGACAGTCCAACAGGATGGGCTGTCCCAGCCAGACAGCGGAGTTCTATTAAACAGACTTAGTGTCCTCCCTTCATCTAGGGAAGCCCAGCTGAGCCAGGGTGACCTGAGGACGCAGACGCAGTGGTTTTGTCTACCATCCTGCTAATTACTTCCCCTAGACAACCCGTGTCCAGGAGCCAGGTCACACAGCAGACGTAATAGGGCACTGATGATCGGATTTCTCCTTGGTTCTTTCTCACAAGAAGCACTGGTGAAATGCAGGAGACATCTCAAAGTTTGGACGCGAACTACCCTTAACTTATTTCATAGCACTCATAGGGCCACATGAACTGATCCTTAACCTGGACCTGGATTCACCACCCTGGACATGGCTAAGTGTGTTTGTGTTGCTGCCTCTTGGGGCCCTGCTCTCTGCCTGGCAAACTGCTCCCTCGTTATCTTTCCCAAGCTCTGTTTTCATGGTAGAACGTATCACCTTTACCTGCATGTCACGGAATCACCTATTCCTACCACTGTGACAGAAAATCCAGGAGAGAATGTCACGCTTTCTTTCCAGAAAAGAAGGAAGATGCATTGTGTCCATGGGCCAACTGCACACAAGGGACAGAAATATTATGCACTGTGAGCATGAAATAGAATAATAGCAATAATGATACATGCTCCACATCATCAAATATAATCCTTCTATGTCATATTCAACAGATCCAAAGCTTCCCTGAGAAAGGTGCAGCAGCAACATTTATTCAACTAGTTCCCTATGATAAATTTTTAGGATGCTCTCCAATTTTGGCTATTACAGTGGTGCTTCCAGGGATACTCCTCCCCATTCGACGTTTGTACCAATATGGAAATGATGAGTTCTATGAGTAGCATTGCTAGTTCAATGGACAGATGTCTACTTTCTAAAAACTTTAAAGCTAAATAAAATACCCTTGATCATCACATAATTTTCTGAAGATGAACCTGTCTTTGTTCCTAAAATATTTTCTGAGAGACTCAGTTTCAATAGAACCCAACCAACAAAGATGCTTCTCAAGCATTTTTCTCTGCTTCTCTGAGGAGCGATGGTGAGCATACCGTGGGTGTTCTAGTCACCACCAATGAGGCTGCGCAACTCTTCACGTGATTTTGAAACATTTACAGTTCTCTGTAACATTACCAGTACATAAATTCTGGCCGTTTTTAAATAGATACAGCTTTATGTTGACTACTTCTGAAAGTTCTTGCTAGATCAAGAATTATGAACTTTTTGTCTCTCATATATTGCAGATAATTTTCAGATATATTGTTTTCTTATCAATCATTTAATGGTTACTTAGTCAAGACTTACCAACATTTTCTAGTTGGCTTCTGGATTTATGTTTTGCTTAGGACAAATTTCTCATTTCCTAGCTTATTTTTCAAAATTTCATGGTCTCCTCCAGTCATTTTTGTCCTGGTATTTTTTTTTTTTTGAGACAGGGTCTCGCTTTGTAGTTCAGGCTGGCCCTGAGCTCACTATGTAGCCCAGGCAAGCCACTGTGAATTCAGCAATCCTCCTGTCTCTGCCTCCCGAGTGCTGGGATTACAGGCAGGAGCCACCACGCCCAGCACTGTGGTATGTGGTATTGATGGCTAGTGGGCGTGAGTCACCATGCCCAGCATTCTATGTAGTTACTGGGATTGAACTCAGGACCTTGCGCTTACCAGGCACCAGAACCACTGAGCTAAATCTCCGGCCCTGTCCTGGTATTTTTAAAATAGTATCATTCCTTCCATTTTGTTTGAGTTCACCTTAAATTTCCTTTAGTATGACAAATGAGGTAGAGATTAGTTCTTTTTTTTTAAGCTGACCAATCAAATGCCCCTGAATATTTACGGATTGGTCTTGATTTCTAATGAATGACCAAGTCATTTGTATGTATTTCTGGACTTTGTCTTCTGACCAATGAAATGAGATAATACTAAAAAAACGTTAAGTCTTGCTCTGACTCACTTTATAGGTTTAGTTGGAAATACACACCATATACATTCCATAGTGCTATTATTAGAAAGACTGTAGAATTAGATCAATATGAATTCTATAGGCATACACATCAGCATGCCTTATTTGTATAGTTTTCCTCTTTTCAAAACCTCTTCACAGACATTTACTCTTTCAATCTTTATAACTGCACATCCATTTCCTAGATTATGATGCTGAGAATCCAGAAGTTCTGTCTTAAGTTGGGTTTCCCAACTGAAGGGTCCAACTCAAACTTTCTGACTCCAGATCTAATGCTTGTTCCTCACAACCTCAAGGAATATCAAATCAGTAATTTGACAGTAAAAAGGCTATAATTTATTATATATTACATGTTTGTTACACAATATATAATTTCACCTTAGACACATAAACACCTCTTAAAATTCTTACAAGAACAAAGCAGGCTACATATAGATACAGAAATAAATATTAATGTAAACCTACATTTGTTCTTCCTTAGCTCTATCCAGAGACATTCAGGAAACATAACTGGCAAACTCATTAAACCAGGCCCTTTTGTACTGCAAAGAAATGCACTTTCAGCATATGCAGCAATAAGACTTTAGTGTCCAGAACCCCTACACATCTATATGAATGAGAGAGGAAACTGACAATGCAGTAAGCCAAATGGACCTTGGCCAAGATAGTTATCTCTATTTCCCCTTGTTCTCATTCCAAATCAAAGAGAGCACAAGCTCCCTATGTTCTGATAGAGTAAGAACATGAGCATAGGCAACTTGTAGCATATTTCTTAGCCCCAGTGAGGAGCTTCCAACAGTGTTTTCCAACTTGGTTTTTCTAGGTGCACGGTGAAGAGTGCCTGTGACAGCCAATCACTCTTTTTGCAAAAGAACCGAGCATCTTGACCTGTCCTCCTTCACAGAGAAGTGTCCCATCCTAAACACAGGGTCCCTTGAGGTCTGAGCATGAGTAAAGGCAACAAAGATGTTTGAGCTCCACCGGGAAAGAAAGGCTTACTGGGCTATGGGAGACACTTTGTTGATCTTTAGGCTTTCAAAGACCGCGGTGCCCAATTCGTTGACCAGTCATTAACCACAGAGCATTGAAGCATAATAATATGAAGAGAAACAACCTGCAAAAAGGATCACCTTCAGTGGGCTACTCTGTAGAGCCCCGGGGTTTGATTAGAGCCCAGACACAGAAATCCTAGTGCCTCCCTCCAATCGGCAAATCAAAGTGGAAACCTCTATTCACAAACACACATAACACCAGGTGGATTCTTTTCTAAAATTATTTTTCAAAGCAGGAGTACCACTTCGGATTAACTTTAATTTTTAAATCTACCAATAAAATCAAATTGTGAACTCTTACATGAATCCTGGCTCTTCTCCTGCATCTCAGACTTCTTCCGTACACCCCCACCCTGAAAGAGGAAGTGCTGTGCACGTTCTCCCGGAACAACAATGGCTCAATCACTTGAGAACTCACTGGGACTTTGCAGTGTAAACAGGAGCAATCTAAACCATGGCAAAGTGCCCCTTTCTTCACTCAGAGCTCAAAAGGAGAAGGCACCCCCCCCCCATCAACATCACCTCCATGGCCTACTCTTCCAAACTGCCAGTTCCCCAGCCGGGAAACCAGCTGTCTTTTCCGAACACAGTTCCTTCCATTAGTGTCTTCCTATTCTTATATCAAACTCATCACATCCTATTTTAGGACTTCCTACGAATCTTTTCACAGTATGTTTGTCACACTCTCCAAGCAACCCTGGAAACCACTTAGGTCACAGCTTTTAGAAGGAAGAGGGCAGAAAAGGAAAGTGGATCCATCAGCTACAGAATTCAAAGTGGAGAGCCTTAAAATCCAATGCTTAAAATCAAAGTAAAAGAACCTAAAGAAGCGAAAAGCTACCCTTGAGTTGGGAGTGTGGTCCACACCACCTCGTAGCCTGGGTCACCCAGTGAATTAGAGCTGATCCTGCTCGTGGACCTGGCCCACTGTGTGTGTGTGTGTGTCTGTGTCTGTGTGTCTCTGTGTCTGTGTGTGTGTGTGTGTGTGTGTATGCTTTCCCAAACTGTAATCTCAGTTAGACCTGAACCTTTCCTTTTCGCATTTCCCACAAGGAATTCCATCAGTCCTGTCCCAAGGTAAACGTCTGCCATTCTAGACGAATGAAAGCTTTATGATAGCCTGGAACGTGATCAGTCTTGTAAGTAATTAAAAAACGGTCTTCAGACAGAAGAATATTATTTTTAAAATACATTTAAAAAGCAAGGAGCCCAGGATAAAACTGACTCATTTTTATGCCAAAAGGGGGTGTGCTTGAAGTGAAGCTTACCCCTTTCTCATCTCTAGGCAAAAACTCTGTACCTCTCCTAACACTTCAAGAGGCAAGAAAAGGCCCGGCGTGGTGGGTGCTTGGGAATCCATCCATCGCTCTAGGAAGGCGAGGCAGGAGGCTCGAAAGTTCGGGTCCAGTCTGGGCGACCTCGTGACCGTTCACTGCCCCACACAACTTAAGCAACCTTTAACAAGAGCAGTTAGCACCTTCTGATTGGATCTAGGCCGAGTCTGCGCCAGCTGCAGGCGGTCCGAGCACAGGGTGCGCGCGGCCGGGGTGACCCACCCGAGCGGCAGGCCCGTCCCGCCCCGCCCCTCGGCGGCCCACAGCCCCCGTGTCCGCGCAGCTGTCTCGGAGCCCAGGCAGTCACGCCCGTCTCGGGCTGGGAGCTGGAGCTGCGGCCCACGTGGCGGCTGGCGAAGCCGGCGCGGAGGGCAGAGCCTGGCGCGGTTCCTGCTTCTGCGCGCGGCTGGGCGAGGGCAGCCCGGCCCCGCACGCCCAGCTGCACCCCCGGCGCAGCCCCTCCTGAGCTCGCAGCGCTCGGCCTCCCCGGCCTCCGCGGAGCCCTTCCGGTTCCCGTGCGCTCGCTCGGCTTCCTCTCCCATCTTTGCTTTCTCTCCCCGGCGCCCGCCCTCTCCGGTATCCGGGCGCGGCGCGCCCGAAGTTGCAGAAGTTAGGCCGGGAGGGGCTCCTCCTCCAAGGGCCGCGGCGCTCGCGAGGGCGGGCAGGTGGCGAGCTCTCCCCGCGCCGGGAGGTGAGGGACACCTTTTTTCCAGCTCCCCCTAACCTCCAGATCTGTAGCAGATTTTCTAGTGGGAAACTGAGGAACAGACGGACACTAGGGCCTTACAGTCTTTCTTCCCCACGTTTTTATCAGTACATCTTGGTGACAGATCAGCGGGTTTCATTTGTACCTCTTGCTCCACGCTCACCCCGACTCACATCTTGGGGGGGGGGGGTCAATGTGCATAATGCGTTTTGACCCTGTTTATGCCCCCACGTCTCGCTCTCACCCTGTCCCTCTCCGCCCTCCGCTTGCCCAGGACGGGTCTCCTTTCACTGTCCCGTCCGGGGCTGCTCGCCGGGGAACCTGCGCCGTCTTTCTGGGGCTGCCCCGCACCCTTGGCCTGAGGCTGTGAAAGTGGCGCTGGGGTGGGCGTGGAGGCCCTTTCCCTTGCCGCGCAGGAGTTCTCCATCAGGGGTCGCCCGCACCCTCCACAAACTCCGGGTTCCCAGACTTCGGGGCTGCGCCAGGCCCGCGCCCGCGGGAGGCGGACCCGAAGGAGCGCACCGCCTCGCTCGCTCCTCCCTCCGCGTCCGGGCGCGGGGGTCTCACCCCGGCCATACATGAGTCCCGAGGGGGAGGGGGCGCGACGGAGGCCCGCGCGGGGCCGGGAGGTGCGAAGGCGGGGGAGCTGGGACAAAGGTGTGGCGCGGGGCGCCCCTCGGCGCTTGCTCCCGTGCGCAGCTAGATCAGAGCGATTCCTTTACGCCAGGACTTGACTTTTCTACGCGGCTGTGCGCTCTCCGCGCCCGCTGGTAATACAGGCAGCGCGCAGGGACGCCCGGACGCTGTGGCGCCCACGCCCACGCTCGGGGACTCCGGGGACTCCCGGGACACGCCCGCAACCGACAGGGAAAGTTGCTCAACGGACCCGAGAGCTGTGCGGGGCGGGGATGAGGACCGAGGCGAGCGCGGCTGCACCCGGGTCCCCCGCGCCACCTTTGTCTGCAGAGTGCCCGGGCGCTGCTGAGCGGGCCGAGACCCGAGCGGAAGCTCCCAAGTTTCTCCAGGGTGAGGAGAAACGAAAAATCCTTGCAATTCCCTGCTGGTTAAAGGCAGGATTCCCTCCTCGGCCTCTGCGGGGTCGGGCCCTCCTCCATTCACTGCTCGGTCCCCGCAGCGCCAGCACCGCGCGCAGGACAAAAGAAGCTGGGGCTCTCGGCGGGCGCGGAGACCACCCCCGAGTGCCCTGAGGCTCGGCGCGCGGCCATGCGCCCCGCACCCCTACCCCGCGCGCTCCCGCGGGTCCCGCCGCGCACCCGGGGCGCGTGGTCCGGAGCCACCCGCAAGCGGCTTTCCAGGAACGCCAGGCACGGGCCACACCCGCGGCCGGGAAGCCGGGTGGCCGGCGTCCAGGTGGTGGGGGACCTGCAAGTGGTGAGCCTCGCGGGTCCCCATTCAAACTTTGGCCTCAAGTCGGTTAGGAGCAGCGGCAGCCGCGGGGCGAAGGTGCCCGGCCCCTCCCCTCCCAGCTCGGACGCCACGACTCTCCGGGGCCGCGCGGCGTCTAGCGCATCCCGGTGGCCCTTCGGCCCCCACCCGCCCGGCTCCTTTTGTCTGCGTCTTCCCGGCACCCAGCCCCTCTGCGTCGGCTCCAGCGCCCCTGGGAAAGTTACCTGCGGGGAGTACACGCGACTCCCAACTTCGCCCAATTGCTGGTTCTCCTTGCCTTCCTTACAGCTTCCTACCAATTGCAATGTTCCTTTTTCTAAAAAAAACTTCTGCGATTTTTTTTTTTTTGGCCCTGTAAGTTTTTTCTTTTTCCCTTTAAAGGGGAAACAAAAGAAACCCGATTACCTTGAAAGTAGGCTTTTTGCAGGTTTGGGGGAAAATTCACCGCAGCGCTGTGCGAGTGGGCGCGGCGTGGCCGGGGTGGGTCACATAGAAGCGCTGTGGCGGGGAAGCGGGACGGGCAGGGCCGGAGGACAAGACAGGATGCTCCGCCGGCCGCGCGGGTCCCGTCCGAGCGCTCGTGCACCGCGCCGGCTGCTGCTCGCGGCTGCTGCCCCCGTGCGCCTCGAGCTCCTCCCCAGAAAGGCTCGGGACAGCTCGCTGCAAGTTCAAATGCGGGTTGTGACACCCATCACCATTATATCACTGTACCGTCAGCGCCGAGGAGGAGACTCGAGCAGAAGGCGGAGGGAGAGGAGGAGGGCTCATCTACGGCTCCGGCGGCGCCCCGCGGCTCCAGCCACTCCTAGGAGCCGGCCTGGAAAGCAGGCGCAGGGCCGGAAGGCAGCAGCCCGCGCCGCGCTGGGACCGCCTGCTCCCTCCCGGCACTCCCACCTCCCTCGCCTTCCTGACCGCCAGTACCAATCGGCTGGGGGACCGCGGCGTCCCGCGTAGCGCGCGCTCCGGAACCTCTCGCCGCACTCGCGCGGCCCCTGTCGCCCACCCGCCCCGCCCCCTCCCGCGCCCCCCGCTGCCAGCTCCGGGTGAGGGGGAGAGGAGCCCCGGGCTCTTGTGGGGCGGGCGCACGCGGAACAATTGAGCAGGATCCGTGCTGCTTAGGAGCCACCGAAACTCTGTCGATCAGCCGGGAACTTGGCTGTAGCCAAGGCGTGCGCCCACAGGACCCGCGGTCCCTCAAGGAGGTCGGGCTGCAGGCTCCGGCCGCCAACCTGTGAAGGACGCGAAACCCTGGAAGGAAGTGAGAGTCCCCCCACTGCCCTCTCCGGGACCTGCCCGGCGGGGAGCCTAGCGGTCTCCCGCGGTGCACAAAGAGCCGGGTAATAAAGAGCTGGACAGGAAATCCCCCGGGCAAAGCCCTTGTTGGATTCAAAGAGAATCCCCTTCCCTGTCACAACCCCTCGCCTCCCACCTAACCAGACGAGTTTCTCTCCCCTCTCTTGTTCCCACTAGCAGAATATTTAATCATTTTCTAAGTAACTGAGACTCCGTGGATCCATCAATCACGTGCCACACTGACAGGAAATAGAACCAAAATCTATCCTTTGTTGAGTCTGGCCCACCCCGCTGTGTAAACAACCTCAACTCCTGGAAGAGCTCTTGCATTGTGCCACCAAAGGTCTCCATAGGACCTGAAAGAGCAAGGGTCAACCAGTTGCCTCAGAGGGCTTCTGCCCTTCAGAAAGCAAGGAGTTCGGCTTTTCCTTTGAATTCAGGTATGATTTTACACAACGGGAACAAAATGAGTCTAAGGTGGCTGGCAGCGTCACGGAAAGGGTACTGGAGTTCCACACAAATATGGAAGTAGCCTCATAATTTTTCTCCAGAGGCTTTGCTTAAAAAACTGCTTCAAGTCCCAGGACCTCAGAACAGTAGTGAATAAAGGACAAGTCAGTTTGTGCCGTGAATGTCTGGTGGGCTTGGCTTAAATTCATTCTTTAAAACCTTCCCCAAGTCTTCTGTGTCTTCCGGCTTGTATGCATTCAGCACGATTATTGATTTTAAACGGTAAACAGGTGGAAGTTTTATCCGGACAGTTTCCATTTTCAGAATGTGCATTTTTTCATCTCTCTTGTGGTGGTCATCTAACTATACCGAGGAGCAAAACTATCACTTGTATCATTTGGAAATCTATTTGTTTTGCAGGGAATTATTTATCTTTAAACACTATACTACCAATCATAGCATTAAAATTTACTGCGTTAAATGTTTATAATAATAGTCATATAATCAACTGTATTTAACATCAAAGTAAACTAGAGTGAGGAAAGCGATGCTCCTAGCGTCACACGTGTAGCAGCAGAGATTTCTCCTGAACCTAGGTCTTAATTCAAGATGACTTTATGTAGAAAGAGCAAAAAATGAAACAAAGAACTCCGAGCACTGGGATGATCTTTCTCGGAAATGCTTCAAGATACATTGATTGTTCTCATTTGAGTTTCCTTGAGTGTAAGTGACTTGTCCAAGGTCGTGTAGTGACAGATCTGTGACAGACAGAGCTTGTTATCAATTCCATGATCTTAGCCTCCCTTCACAACGTGGCTAAACTGAACAATTCTACAAAGGCAAAATAGACCACAAATGAGCAACTAAGAGTAGGTGAAGATGCATTTGGGAGGGAGTGATAAGAGTTAGTGTTCATTATGAATAACAGCATCTGTACATGAGGGGACATTTCCTGTCAAGTTTGGGTCAGACTTTGCTTACATGATGAGCTGTTTAACTTGTCAGAGGAGGTTCTGTAGCTCCCCAGTATTTGTAGCTCCTTATGCTGGCCCTAGACGTTATTCCCTTTGGCCAAGAAATGGTACAGGCCAAAGCTCTTTCTTAGACTGTCTCAACTAATCAAATTACTAGCAGTGTTGAAAAAGCTTTATGCTATGGCTTATCTCTTCTCCCTAGCTTGTAACATTTATTTAGAAAAATAAATACTTCTTCAGATTGTCAAATAAAATGATAGCCTCTGTAACATTTGCTTTCTTTGCTAGAGCACAGTTCCTCCTTTACCTGTCCAAAATAAAGAATAAAAAAAAAAAAGCACACCAGGTGGTAGCAAGGTAGAGTGGACAGCTATGTTATATCTACATGTAACTCTTCTTAAAAGTCCTTTCTCCAAAGAGAGTAAGAAAGCAGCAATTTCTGACTCTTTATGCTTGACAAAACAGAAGTTTTTTAAAGGGAAAATATTTGGTGGCTTTTATGACTCAAACTCCATTTACCTATCAACTACACTCAAGTCTAAATCAAGTGGTAACTAAACCTCGCTCTAGGAATCCCTCTTGAAATCATGTCTATGAAGAGGGGATGCTGTTCTCGGGAACATCCAGCTCCAGGGACAGGTGAAGCAAGGTCTTCCACCCTGGTGCTAGTGTCTACAGGAAACCGTAAGCCAAGAGCTACCGCACGGGCCTTGTTTTGTTGGCTTGATCCTGTCTTTAGGAATTCCACCAAGTTTGGGACACCCCACCAAGGCTTTGGAGAAGGGAGGTGTAGATGGCAGGTAAGTTTGGGGGAAATTTCATTATCTTCATCTAAATCTTTGTCCCTGGTTCTCAAGGATCGAATTTCACTCTTCACCTTTTTATTGATCAGGCAAAACATCCATAGTCACACGGTAGCCATCGCTGTGGGGAGAGAGGGTGGTGACAAGCTTCCATTCTTATTCAGAATCAGAAAACAAGAGTTAATGTTGGGTTCCCTGTTCTGACTGGCCCTGGGTAAAGAGAGCCAAGGGTGCACTCTGGGAAAGAATGCTGTCAGGCACCCGGGCACCTTCCCTGCTCCCACAGACCACAGAAAAGGGAAGCCAATCCTCTAAGATCACGTCACAATCATTTACATAAAAACTGAAAAACTACAGACCAGGGCCAGACATTCCACCCAACATCTTAAATCCCCTTTGGTTTTCTAGGAAATGTAGATGTAATAAAGGTCCTTGTTGCCTCCTGTAAAAAAACATAAAAAGAAATCTTGCAAAAGGCAAAGTGTCATTGTACTTTTTAACCTGAAAGTTTCTTTTTCTATTCAGAAAAATTAAACACAAATATCCTTAGAAAGGCACTCAAAGTTAAATTTTTTCCCAAAATCAGATACTGACCCTATGTCTCTCCACCCCTACAGCAAAACATTAACAGTAAAATGTTTCAGTGGAACAGTTTTCTTCTTTCCTGTAAATGCCCTGAACATGATTGGGTAGATTTCTCCAGAACTTAAGTAGAAGACCATCTACATCACGTCGGAACTATGCAAGCTAAAGCCAAGTCACCATGGAGTGCTGGGAGGAGAGGCTGGCTGCTGGGAGGAGATGACTTCATGAGGGAAGAGAGCCTCTCTGCGTCATGCCAGGGAGCCAAATGCTCAGCACATCTGCACGCCCCAGCCAGAGCACCCAGAACACTTGCACTTCTACAAAGCAAAAGCTCAAGGCAAGAGGACAGTAGCCTGACTGAACAAACCCAAGACTGTAGCTCTCTTTCTCCCTCCTTAGTTGCATGTTCCAGTGCTTTTTCTTCCTTCCCCACAGCCTGACAGATATAGGTCATTTTTTAAAAAATGTAAAACATTTGTCCGCCTGAACCAAGAAGAACCGAAGTCTGGCTTCTGAACACAAGGCAGCGGTAGAGATCTTAGAATCCAAAGACAAATCAGAGAACAATGCAGAGGTTTTGGAAAGCAGCAAAACTTCTGAGGTTGCTCTTTATTTCTGGTGGCTACTAGTCTCCGTGTGTTTAATCAGCCAGCACTGGACCCAAAGCCAAAGACTCATGGGAGTTGCTGCAGGGAGAGTACAAACAGGGACACTATGGTGACACTGGTGTCCGAGTGGTAAGTAGAGGCAGGACACAAGACCAGAAGCCGAGGGACTGCTACACAGTGGGAAGGATGTTTGCAGGACTTCAGTGTGCTCACGGGAACAGTAACGACCAGGTGTTCTAAAGAAATATGAGCT
>PVIC010004610.1:17057-61803 GCA_004025085.1 Thryonomys swinderianus
AAAAAAAAATAGTTCATTAGACTAACAGGATGATAACTTTTCTACATAATGGCTAAGGAACTCAGAGGAGAAACTGTGCATGTATTTTGGTTTCCCTTAGCTGGTTTGGTCAGTCATCACTGTAAAAACATACCACAGGCTACAAAAGAATCAGGGGACTGTGATAGCTCAACATGTCTATTTCTTTACTGGAAAATCTCACCCATGAGTATATTTTGTGACACTGAATCCCAGGCATCTTTACTGCATAGGAAGAAAGTATGTCTTATCTCTTCATAATAAAAACTGTTGATTAAATGATTAAATAACTTGTTTGGGGGCTCCTTTAAGTTTTTGAACTTCCTTATTTGGTGGGGAAGAGAGTAAATAGTGTGAAGGAAACACTAAGTTTCCTAATGATAACAAAGTTAGGACGATGCACAACTCTAAGTGTCTCTGACTGCTGGGCACAAGTATCAAAGGTGGGCACTGAAACATGAGGGAATGCAATTCAGTTTCCTAAAATTTCTTGTTCTTTTCTAGATATCGTGTTATTAAAAAAGAAAGTGATTTTAAATACAATGTCCAATTCAAAACTTCTAAAAAATAGTTGAGAATGTACAAGAACCTCTCCCATCCCCCATGTCAACCTTCTGGGGAGAGGTCTGGTCTCCTTTCCTCTCTGGTAGCCACTGCGTGTGGCTTCCTCCTTCCTCCCACACCATTTCACACAAGGTCTACTTAGCTTGGATTCCACAGCAGTAAATTGTGAGGTGAGGATTCCAACAGGGTGGTTTCTCTGAGAGCAAAGGTCACCAAACATCTGTAGAAAAAAACAGGAAGAGAAGGACATGGGTGAAGGGCGCATTTGGTACATGTTGTGCAACAGGCTCTGGGCCTCACTCCTGTGGGGATGCTGAGTGACAGACCAGTGTCCTCATTTCAGGGCTGTGTCTTCGGAGCAGGTGGGCATCCTTGCTGGCGCGTCAACTTCACTGAGTGAGGAAATGTCTAGCAGATTAGTAAAGCACACCACAAGGTGGGGAGGGGGGTCGTGGAGGTGTGAGCGTGGCCGGTATGTGTAGTTCTTCACCCCTTCCTCTCAAAATGGCCTCCCCACTCTGTTCCTCGGCCACTGTGAACTGAGCATTTTGCCCCTGCCATGCCCTTGACCATGATACTTTGGCCTGGAAGGCTGACTTCCTTGCAAATGTGGACTAAATCAAACCTCTCTTCCTTTAAATGATGGATGTCAGGTATTATGTCACAATGACAGGAAAGCTAACTGCTACTAAAGGCAAGTTTTTATACATGTATTGGTTGAAAACTTGTTTCTCTGGTGGCACTTTTACCTTGCATACAAGCAGACAGGATTCTGGTTTCCCCCACAGGGACGAGGCACAAGCAAGGGTCCAGGCTGTAACTACAAACTGTGCTGAAATGCACGGAATGATTTAGCATGTGGATTACAATTGCTGCAATTCCCAGGAGTCTCCTCACTACCCAGGATCGGCAAGATCATGTTTCTGTACTGACTGGCACAGGATAAGGGGGCTTATCTGAAGGTATTGGGGAGGACTATGAATCCTCCTTCCTCAAATCCACTTTCGTCCCACACCACACCCTCACGTATTCCCAGCAGGCCAGTGTGTTCTTCAAAGCAGAAGGAGGAAAAGGGCCAATGACAGGGAGAAAGAATAGGGAAGGCTGTGGGCATGGGTTCCTGCCTTCGGGACACCTGTCCTCACCGTGTGCCCTCGCCCTGTCTACTTTCTCACCTAGAAAGCCCTGACTCCACCTTAATACTGCTGAAAGGCTTAGAGAATCCCTTTCCTCTTGCAGTTGTGAGAGCCAAATCCCCAGCAATGAACGTGGCTAGTAACATACTTATGTTTTGTAAGAACGCCCTGAGCAGAAATTCTGCTTATTCTGAACTGCTCACGTACATTCTTAACCCACAGGTTTCCCATGAGTTTATTTCTTGGCAATGTGTTATCTAAAAGAACCATTTTTCCACTTTTTATAAGTACAGACTAGCATGTTAGGCATAAATAAAATAGGAAACAAAAACCGTACACACTCTAGCAAAGACAATTAAAATTTTTGGATGGAAGAAAATGGTTATTTGATAAATTCTACTCAATAGTTAAAAACAGAAGTCCTCTTCAATCATAAACAGACTGAACAGGCAAAGGTACCCTCCCCATGGAGATGAAAGTTTCTTGACTTGGAAGATTCCACAATCATCCGTACACTTTTAAACACTAAATGTCTGGTTTCCATAGTTTAAAATGTTAATCTCAAATACCAATGAAGGTTTTTCCTCCCCAAAGCTTCTTGCTGGTGGCGCACAGGCCTTGGAGTGGGAGGAAGGGCCATGCTCACCTCTGTTCCTTCGCGGATTCCGAAGGGGACCCAGGCCAGGAAGCTGCTCTTGCTGTGCCCAGGCTTCCTCTTCCTCTCTCTTTCTCATCTTTAGTAAAGTACAACTGACAGACAAAATCGGCATGTTTCAGGCGATATTTTGATTTATATTATGAATGGTATTGTGAAATGATTTCCACAGTGAAGCTAGTCAGGGTACTTAAGATGTCCTCTCATAGCAAATTTCATGTCTGAATACAGCGTTAGCAATCCTTCTCACAGAGCTCCGTCGGAGAGCTGCCGTCCCCTGGCCCTCACCCCACGGCTCCTGGTAATTTTCCTGCAGCACTGCTGCTGTGACTTCACAAAAGTTTTTTTTTTTTCAGTTTGTTCACAAAAGTGAGATCGTGCAGCCTTTGCCTTTCCGTGTTTGGCTTATTTCACTCAGCATAAGGTACTCCAGGTTCACCCGCATTGTCACAAGTGCAATGGTTTTCTTCTTTTCTACAGCTGAATCATCAGTCTATCTATCCACCTATCCATCTGCCTGTTTAGTTTATTCATTCATCTGTCAGAGAACACTGCCCATTTCTATATCCGCTCTGGGACTAATGCTGCAGTTTGCATGGAAAAGCAGATATCTCCTCAACACACTGACTGCATTGACTAGAGTGTATATCCACTGATATAATAACAGTAATGGGTTTGCTACATTATAAAGTAGTACTGCTTTTAACTTTTTGAGGATATTCCATGCTGTTTCCATGATGGATGTACCAATTTACATTTCCATTAGCCAAGTACAAAAGATTTCCTTTTCTCCACATCCTTGACATGTAGTCTCTTTTGATGTTTTGATGACAGGCATATTAATGGGTGTAAAATAATGTGGTTTTGGTTTGCATTTCTTGGTGATTACTAATGGAAAGCATTTTTCATATGCTTGTTGGTCATTTGTATGTCTCTGCTGGATAATGGTCCATTAAAATAATTTGCTTATTTTTAATCATTATTTTTATTATTCAATTGTCTGAGATCCAAAGTATATAAACGTATAAGATAATATCTAAAATATATAAATATTTTATCCTGTATATGGTTTTCCAATGAAACTTTCTCCCATTTCACAAGTTGCCATCTCATTTTGCTAATGGTTTCCTTTGCTATGCAGAAATCTTTCTGTATCTTACAGTCTCACTTGTTTATTTTTGGTTTTGTTGCCTGTGTTTTTGGAGTCATATTGAAAAAGTCAGTGCCAAGACCATGTAATATAGCATTTCTTCTTGTTTTCTTCATAGAATTATATGCATTTAAATCTTTCTTACACTGTGTTGAATTTTTGCATATAATGTAAGATAAGGCTCCAATTTTGTTATCTATGGATGTGAATATTCTGTTTCTCTAACACAATTTATTGAAGAGCTATGCTCTGCCCATCAAATATTTTTCATGTACTTGTCAAAGTGCAAATGACTTTGACTGCATATGAATGGGTTTATTGCTGCTTTTCCACACTGTTCCATTTGTCTATGTGTCTCTTTTCAAGCCTGTACCATACTGTGGCGCTTACTATGGCTTTGCATTACTAGGCTTACTATGGGTTTGCATTACAATTTGAAATCAGACAGTGTGATTCTTTCAGCTTTGTTCTTGTAGAGAAGGCTATTTTTACTCAGTCTTTTGTCTTCCATAGGAATTTCTTATTTCTTCTATTTGTCTTCATTTTTTCTGAATTGTGTATTTTATTTTCACTCATTTAAGACAAATTATCTTTTACTTGTTGTGTTGTGTTCTTTTTTACATTGACTTCTTTATATATTTATGTGCATATCATGATCACACTCTTTGCTTCTTTCATTGAGGCTTTCTAGTTGCCATCATGGATATATTTCACCTTCATTTATTTTATTTTTATTTTAGTTTGGCTTATATTAATACAGAAATTATTTTATTTATTTTTGGTATTGTGTCATTAATGTACAGAAACATTATTTGAGCAATGAGTTTGGAAGTTGTTTCTGTATTTGACAACTTTTCTGAGTTTATTTATTGTACTGGTATGTTTTGATTTGACATAGTAAAACATCCAAGGCTGTGCATTTTTAAGGAGCTTTATTATTTTATGTATGTATGTATGTATGTATGTATGTATTTATGTATGTATTTATTTATTTGAGACAGGGTCTCACTTTGTAGTTCAGGCTGGCCCTGAGCTCACTATGTAGCCCAGGCAAGCCTCGAACTCAGCAATCCTCCCGTCTCTGCCTCCGGAGTGCTGGGATTACAGGCCTGAGCCACCATGCCCAGCGCTGTGGTATGTGGTCTTGATTGCTGGTGGGCATGAGTCACCAACCCCAGCATTGTATGTGTTTACCGGGGATCGAACTCAGGACTTCGCACTTGTGAGTCAGGCGCCTAAACCACTGAGCTAAATCTCCGGCCCTTAAGGAGCTTTATTGAAGCTCCAGCATCCCCTGTGGCTTCCTGGTCACAACATCATGGCAAGAGGGCATGGCCACACAGGACGACTGGAAGCTAGAGATAGTCTCACTGCTTTATAACAACCTGGCCTGGGGTGCTTCAAAGGTTCTTATTTTAAAAAGTCCAAAGTTAATCCACTGAATGGAGACACTTTTACCAATAGTATATCTGATAAGAGGCTTGTATACAAGTTCAATAAGAGACATTACAGTGCAATGAAGAAAAGAATGCAAATATAAAATGGGCAAAAAATGTGAATGGGCATTTTCCAAACAATGTTATAATAACCTCAAAGCACTTGCAAAGACATTCAGTGTCACAGCTCAGAGAATACAATTCAAAACCACCACAGGCTTCATTGGAATGGCCAAAATTAAGATGTCGGAGAATAGCAAATGTTGGTGAGAATGTTTCAAGATATGAAATGATGCAGCCACTTTGGAAAGCATTGTAGTTACTTGAAGGTGAAACAGAGTTAGTACTCCAGCCAACAATTCCATCATGTCCACATAAAAACTTGTCTGTAAATTTTTACAGCAGGATCACACATAATAAGCAGAAAGTGGAAACAACCCAAAGTCTATCAAGATAAGTAGATAAGTAAGATGTGGTTACATTCATATAATAAAATATTATTCTTTATTAAAAAGAAATTAAGCACTAAGACAGTGCACAGCATAGATGAACCTTGAAGACTTTATGTAAGAGAAAAAAATAGTGTCAAAGACCACATACTGTGCAATTTTTATTTCATGAGTCACCTATCAGACTAAGCAAATCTGCATAGACAAAGTAGATGAGTGGTTGTGCACGGCATGTGGGATTGCCTAGTGGCTGACAGTTTCATTTCGCAGTAATGAAAATGTTCTGTGATGTATCAGTCCTGATGAATGCAGTGTTCTATGAGTACAGTAAGAGTGATTTAATTGTACACTTTAAGAGGATGAATTGTGTGGCATGTGAATTACTTCTCCTTAAAGATGTCATCAAAAAAGTAGATGCATGTATTATAACAACTAATCCACAATGTTTGTTAAAATTATGGAGAGGAGGGCTCTTCTCTAAACCTACTAACTAGGGATTCCTGTGAGTAAATTCCAGAATGTACAATATAACAGGCACAAAGGAGTATTCTTACATGAATTAAGTTTGCCCATCAATGATCCATTTATCCTACATTTTTGTTGAAGCTTTCACTAGTAATTTTTTCCTATAACAATATGGCATGTGGCGTAAAGAAGCTGAGAAACAGTTTGGATAAAAACCAATTAACACTTTTCCAAAGTGTTACTAATGATAGCCAAATGGAAGTTTCTCATTTTTAGTTTTTTCACTAATGTGATCATTGATGCAAATTAAATTTAAAGGTAGAATAAGTAAGCTAATTAATTTGTATTAATTGATTGTATTAATTCAAAGTAACTATAAATTCATTTAAAATGGTAGGCTAAGAAAATTAAATTGAAAGGTACATAAAGTAAAACTTCAGTAATTCCTTGCAGAAATTTCTGTCATCAATTTTGCTACAAATAATCAAAATGAAGCTAAGCCTTCCTGACATGTTGAACACTTGGAAGATCAAGGTTCTACTTGTCCTTGATCACTTACCAGTGAATGAGATGTAATCTTCCACACCTGAAACACGGCCATTCTCTGTGCCGTGTTCACTACATCAGAAGAAAAGTTCAGGGTGATGATTGTCAATTTCAACAGCATGACAATAATGAAGATTGGAAAGAGTTACGTTAAATATTTTTTACTCTTGGATTCCACAGTTATCTTTTTATTTGCATGGAATTTTACTATTTTGTCAAAAACTTCATCTTTGCACTATTTCTGTGTAGTACAGATGGTCGGCAACTTACGATGGTCTGACTAAAGATTTTTCAACCGTTGCGGGTGTGAAACTGATACACATTCAGTAGAAACTGCGCTTCACATTTTAGATCTTTTACAGCAACATCATATGGTGTCCTACAAATATGTAAAATTTTTATGTGTCAATTAAGTAGTAAAAAAGGAACTCTAAAAAATGTGCTCTGAATTTTTGTCTTTTTCCAGGCTACAGTCTGCAGAATGATGTCCTCATGGTGTTTCAAGGGGCGGTGGGGGAGAGGGCTCTCCCCACCATCCACTTGTCCAGGGACAAACAGCTTCTACGCAGCCAGGTCCTGTGTTATCAGCCCTGGAGTTTGGGAGGTCTAGGTATTACCTGCACTTTTGACTTAAAATATTTTCAACTTGCAGTGACTTTAAGGAGACCTAACCCCATCACAAATTGATCTTCCTGTGTGGAAGAGACTACCAAGCCTTCCAGTAGAGATTTCGCCTTATTCCTCCTCTGTTGAATGGTCCTTCAAATATCACCTCTTGTTTTGTGTCAAGCTGGGATTCTAGTGGCGAGAAAAACACTTCCCAGGTGTTCTTTCAGTGGAGAAGGAGCACATGACGACCTTCCGGCCAGTGTGAAAGAGGGAAATGACAGATGAGGCAACATCAGAAGGCCAGAAGGGAAGCTGAGGAGGAAGGGCCTGCACCCTGATGCAATGCATCTCACATGACACACCCGCTCCGAGCACACGCCGCCACTCAAGTTGTTCTGTAACTTGAGAAATTAACTTATACTGTGCGGGAAACTGACTTTGAACCTTGGTTACCAATATTGAGTCTGTATCTTCTGTATCTCCCTGACAGGATGGAGCTGTCTCATAGAGTTTTTAGGCCGTTTTCACTTCGCACTCAGCTGTGTGTACACTGTGTCCCAGAGCACAGTCTGTCTCTCAGAAGAGCGCAGGACACCTCACAGAATGAGAGAAGCACGATCTTGCTGTGCACCTGAGAACCCAGGGGGAAGGCCTGGCATAGGGCAGTGAGGAGCTGCGTGTGATGCTCGCCATCCTCCATCAGCACGTCTGCCAGGAGCCCACATCTCAGGGCAGCTGCAGTGTGGCATGTGCCTGGCACTCTCTGTTCTCCTGATTACTTAATTTGTGAACCTTGAGGATGGACACACTCTTATCCATTTGGTAGGCCCCATTTTGTCACGAATGTCTGCACTTTCTATGAAAGAAAGATTAAATGTATGATGCAAAGTTAGTATATTCGAAATTTTTGATATTTGGAGACTCCTTATTTGAAAGGTTCCATTTTATTTTCTACACTTAAAACTGCATATTAACTGGAAGATACAGTTAAGTGTGAACCCAAATCATTTGCAAATTAAGAAACAAGGCCTGTA
Organism: Thryonomys swinderianus; assembly: GCA_004025085.1. Lineage (NCBI taxonomy): Eukaryota > Metazoa > Chordata > Mammalia > Rodentia > Thryonomyidae > Thryonomys > Thryonomys swinderianus. The sequence goes on from PVIC010004610.1 coordinate 25,120, forward strand.
GTTGTTATCAGTAGAGTATATCATATCAATCCCATAGATTTAAGAACAAATGAAGCCTAATTTTCATTATCTAAAGGCAATGTAACAAGGTCCCGAAGCTGTCTGCCAGTTGCTCCAAAACATGTGTCCCTAGTATCAGTCACCATCAAGATGGAGTTTGCCTCTGGAGATCTATGTGACACTTTCGTAAGAACTTCTTGTGTTCATAGATTAATTCACAAAGAATTCCTCCTACATTGAAAAGCCTCATTTCCCCATCACGAAAGCATATTAGAAGAGCCTTGAGATTGGATTCTCCTACCCCGGAGTGGTGTTTGTGTTCCTTCAGACAGGATAGAGTGATCCCGCATCACCGAGCGGAGGCTGCAGTTAGCAGAGGACTCGGAGTTCCGCTGGTGTTGCTACAAAGCACCCTCGCACCTGCAAGGAGGGACGGTCCTCGGTCCTTCCCGGGTCTGGAAGGGAAGCAGCGACTTCTGTCTTTGGGTACAAGTCCCCGGCACACTGCCTCACTCCAGCGCTACGGTATGGAGAACAGGGACAGTTTTGTTAGCCATCTCGAAAAGGGATTTTGGTAACGATTTCAGCCAAAAATGATGGGTGAGGTCACACAAAAAGTTTTCAGTCTGTAGTACATCTTAAATTGAATGGGACAGCTACCCATTTTAAAGGGGTGTTCAAGTAAACTGCTTCAAGTAAATACACAAGGCCAGCTTTGATTTCTAGCTTCTATTCTGATTCTATAAAATCATCACATTATCTCCTTGTTATAAAAACCAAAATATTTTGTTTCTAGGGTTATGTTCATTCCACGAACTCAGATGAGCTCCAAATCTCTTATTCATTCTCCAGAGGACTGACTGATATGAAGAAAAATAATCAGGACAAAATTAAAATAATATTAATAGCAATAATTTATTGAGCACCAAGTAGTAAGATATCATATTCTTAACAACACTCTTGAAAAGTGGGTGTTATTGTTCCACCTTTCCAGGAAACTGACATTCAGAGAGGAAGGAAATGAGCCCTAGGTAGAACTGATTCCCACCATGGGCACAGACTGTGCATCGAGTCTCTGCAGGGCCTGCATGCGCTTCCCACCAGCTGCGGGGAGTTAAAGACAGAGTTTGAGGCAGGGGAGGGCAGTCATGAAGCTCATAAATCTCTGGAAAGCACAGTAGCTGGGATTTTATAATGGATTTTGCTTTTCCCAGGCCTGAGATGTTCTGTTTCACAGCATAGCTCTCTCTAGGAAAGGCGGCAACTGATATTCTAAGATGTGAGGATAGTGTGCTTTGCTTGGGGATTTGTGATTAGTTCTATAGGGCACCAGTTCATTATTTCCTGTTTTTTCCTTCTTCAACTGAAGCTGCACAGAACACGGACTTCACTGATGCATTCCTCTTGGAACAGGGGGGAGAGAGAGAGAGAGAGAGAGAGAGAGAGAGAGAGAGAGAGAGAGAGAGAGAGAGAGAGAGAGAGAAGGACTTGTGCCTCCAAACTGCTTATCTCGCTGAAGTGGCCTCGGACTGAGCTGAGTGCTCTGGAAATCCTTCCCATCCTGGACATTCTGATACACCCTATTCTGGGGTATTCTATTTTGATTTTGATAATTTGACTTCCCCATCGTTTGGTTTTTATATAAGAATGTGGGAAAAAAATCAATTGCTGTTTTGTTCCATTGGTCTTACTCAATTAAATGCTGCTTTTTATCCCACCTGCCTTCATCCTGCTTAAAATAACACTCGGCAACAGTTTTAGCCTTGGTGTTGGGCTCACAGATAGGAGGGTGCTTAGCATGAGCTCAGTAGGACTTTTTGTCAGAACTTCCCCATGTTCACAGCCTCCTATCAGCCCCTGAGGTAGCCATAACAAACTGGAACTGCAGCTTCAGATTCTCAGCAAAATCTGGCCTTTAAAAACAAAACAAAACAAAAGCTGTCTTTAGGAGCTTCTCCAACGTTAATGCAATGTTTATGAATTGAGCCAATAATCCATAAAAGTAAAACCAGGGATTGCTTAAGAAGATAACTAAGAAACCTCTGTTTATATGGTGCTAAAAGTGACACACTTAAAATGTCCTAACAAAAGTTAGGACAGTGATTTTAGAAGAATAAGGCAATTTTCGGGGAAAGGAGCATTAAGTGTTTTGGTATTTGAAATGTTCCATATTCTTAAAGAGGGCAAGATTATGGAAAAGTCATTCTATGACATTTTCACACAGATGTCAAGTGTGTAAAGCATGTTTCCTAAGCACACATTCATGTAGCCAAGTAACTTTGCTTTGGTCTTGTTACCCACACAGGGGAGCTTACAGCTAAGTTTTGTCCAGGACTACATTATTTTTATCCTCCTGATACACCACCTAGAGATACCAAACTCTTAAAATCCGAGGTCATAGACTGTGACCTGATGTGTATGCCACAGCCAAACCAACTTTTTAAAAAAAAATATTTGCGTCATAAAACATAATGAGTTTTATGTTTAAAACTTTCTGGAAACTGTAATAATCTACTGAACTTCTAGAGAATGCTTTTACTTCCTAGAAAATTCCACCCCAGATGTTGACAATTCTTACAATAGCAAGCTAACTGAAAAGTGCCTTCCCTGGTGGTTTCTACCTTTGACAACATCTGACTTCTCCAGGTCATTCTGGTGGCCTTTGGGTATTGCTTTTGTAGCATGGTCACTTTTTTCCTTTGCCTCCTCCTCCATCTTCCTGGAAAGGAAGAGACCTACACTTCCAGACCTGGATGAAAATTGTTCAGTTTCATGAAGCTCGCCCAGCACATCACACACACAGAGTACTTCTACCCCTCAGCTTCTATCTCCTGGGAGAGTTAGCTTCTCTACTCTGTGTTTGCATCCTTTATGACATGTACCCCAGTAGCCAGCAATTTATAGATTACTACCATGTGGCTTCATTACAGAAAACAGCCTGCTTCCAACTAATTAATATGTGATTAGTTATTAGATTTTTATAACTACTAATTAGTATGAAGGGGCCAGAGTGCTCTGGGAGATGGCTAGCCAGCAATGTGAACATAACAAGCAATATACCAAGAAATTTGCAAATTTTATGATGTGCACAGCATATTACAATTTAGAAAATGTTTTAAGTGGAATATGATGGAACATCACTTGTGAAAAGTGTACTTTTTGATGTTTGGTGTAAGTATCTATTCACCCAAGTGAAAATAAGAGCATCTGTCCCCTCCAAAGGATGTCACCTCTCTTTGCAGTCGCCCCCATGTGGGAAATATCACTGAGTTACTTTCCATTCATATCTAGGTGAACATTACAGTTGTTTCCAGTTTGGGTCACTGCAAATAAAGGTGCTGCAAGCATTCATATCCAGGTCTTTCTACAGACATACATTTTCATCCTTTGGGTAAGTAAGATGGGAATTACTGAATCTTTGATGGGTATATGTTTAACTTTTTTTTTTTTTTTTTTTTTGAGACAGGGTCTCGCGTTGTAGTTCAGGCTGGCCCTGAGCTCACTATAGAGCCCAGGCAAGCTGCTGCAAACTCAGCAATCCTCTTATCTCTGCCTCCCGAGTGCTGGGATTGAGATGGAAGCTTTTGATTCTATGTTGGTCAGAGGCAAGTCTTTTATGTCCTCAGTCTTACTGGGTGAACAGTTTGCATTGCTTGGACCAGCACAGCTGTGATCACTGACTGAAAGAGCAGACAGCTGTCATGCTTTGTGGTATATGATTTTGCACCGGACACCAGATAGTCTGTTATTTGTATTGTGTTCTGTGTAGATATGAGAGCTTTACTACAGTAGATTAAAGAAAAACACATGCAGTTTTCACAGGCGAATCATGAAAGGAAGAAGCCACAGCATTAGCTCCACTTCCCTGTCTTCTAGTTGCTTTTACATGATTTGTATCAGCATCAGAGTCAAAAGGGGAAGACAGAATCTCCCAGTCGTCAACCCAATGCACTGTAAGAACCTAATAAGGGAAAGTAGCTGATTCAGTTGGGCAGCACGCTAGAAAGTCAACTCCATGTCAGCTGAGCCTCCAGGGACACTCGTGAGGTCTATTCACCATTTTTCTTTGTTACTTCTGATACTTTTCATCAAGCCAGTCTCCCATTAAGTAGGAGTTGTAGGACTTGCTTGCCCTGGGCAACCTGGTGGCTGATTAAGAGATGCCACTGAATGCTGTCCATCTTTTCTGATGGCAACGGGACATTTCACCCATTAAGAGCACATTTCCTGGCTTCGGGGAGTCAGTGAAAGATGCTGCAACCCTCCATAATCCAAAACAGAGGTCATCCTGACTCAGTCCTACCGGAGCCATCGGCCATCATTCTGTAGGGAATCAAAGGACAGCTCCTGGGCCTCATGGCTCTCTACATTCTAACTGGTAAGTATTTCAGGACTTATTACTCCTTGATTATCTTCCCGTCTTTACACTGCTTTAAGTGAAAGCTAATTCCCAGGAGAGCATTATGTTTGCCTGAAGTAAAACTCTGACACATACATATCCCAGAGAGTATGCATGTGTGTGGAGTCAGACCTTGAAGGGAGGGAGAGGCCCCTGGAAGCTAAGCAATGTTAGGGGCAGCCCTCTTGGGAGGTGGTATTCCAAACCAAAGCTTTCACCACAAGGTGTCTGTTCTAGCCATACCTGGATGTTCCCCCAAATCCTCCTGCACTCACAGGTGGCTTTTTTAGAGGTGACTGGACCTAGAGTATATAATGCTGGGATTAAGGATATGTGATTATGAAATCAGTCTACTGATTGACTTGGCACCACCCATAGCCCTGTACCCTAGACAGAGTATAAAAGGGACGGAAAGATGCTACTCAGACCCCTTGCTTGCTTTGCTGCCTTCTGCTCACCACAAACTGTTTTTTCTGCAATGCACTCATTTCTGCAATGCCCTTGTGCCATGCCACTCTGCCTTGGAACCAGTGACTATGTACCGAAAAATTTACAAACAGTGAGCCAAATAAACCTTTCCTCCCTCACCTTTGGGCATCAGGAATCTTGTCTCAGAAAAGTAACTAAGATAGTACCTGTCTGTAATAAATTCATCTACCTCAAGTCCAGTCTGGAGATAAAAACTGGGAAAGTGAAATATCCTTACTGCATAAAAGACCCGGAAAAAATTAGCCCAGTTTCCTTGAGCTTCAAACATTAACTTTCTCATGCCAAAGGCTCTGAAGTGAGGAGAAACAAAAGCAATAATCAGAAGTGAAATGTAAAGGTGGAAAGAAAGCTCAAATGGTGAAGGCTTTTTAAAAGGTACAATCCCAAGGATTTATTATACATTATTGAAAAATCAATTTTAACACCAGAATATCTCTGACCACAGAAATTACCCGAATCTAAAGTAAAATCAATTTACAGAGCATGAACTAAGATCCAGTGAATGAAAGACCTTTATTAGCTCCTTTAATTATTGTAGGTTAGAATAATGCAAGGTGGTTCACACCCTTCACTCTCTCTTTCAGGCTGTGAATTATAGAAACTGGCAAATACTAGAAATTAGTGGTTACCTATCTCTAACCAAAGGTGGAAGGATAGATGGATGGATAGTTAGATGGGTGGATGGATGGGTGGATAGATGACTGGAGACAAAATGGGAGAAAAATGTGTTCGCACACGCGGTAGACAGCATTCTTTTTTTTTCCCCCCGGTACCAGGCATGGAACTCAGGCCCCTCTGCTTCTAAGGTAGGCTTAGTACTACTTAAGCTAAATCCCTGGCCCAGTAGATGGCATTCTTGCAGATCTTACTTAAGATTGCTTTATTAAGCTGAAATTAGTCACTGTAACAAAATTGTTTTTCTCCTAAAGTTTGTAACTAGAAAAGTGTGACTTACTGTTGGAAATAAGCATGTGATGGATAGCATCCAGAAAAGCATGCCCTAGGTGTATGTGAACAAGGCAGACCTAAGACTGCGCTGGTGTTTCGTGACCTGCCCTCTGGGTTGGAGGGGGGGAACCACTCATTTCTAGCAATTGCCAGTTTCTGTAGTTAATATGTCTCAATTGTGGAGAATTTGAGATTCCAATGTGAATATCATCAAATGGGAATTTGAAAATAGTTTTATGCAACTGACTTCACCAAAATAGGGCTGGGATAAGCCCCCCACAGCAAAGTAGTGATGGTCCACACACTCCACACTTCCCTACAGAGGCTCGCTGATTTGTACAGCTGTTTCCCTGTGTCCTCACAGACACTAGAGAGACTAGGAGTATGTGCGCAATAGTACCTACTACCCACAAATGAGATTTCTTCACTGATCACTCTTCTACTTCACCTTCAGGCTTCCCTGGTAGGAGCTTTACTCCTTGTAGTTGCTGTTAGGGTTTGGTTTGTTGTTCTATTTGTTCTCTAGTATTTACAGATTGTGGATCACCCACAGGTTAGCCTCAAACTCTAAAATGCTTCAAAACATGAAGTGTTTTGAGGGCCAACATGACTCCACCACAGAAAATTCCACACCTGACTTCATGTGGTGACAGGTTCCAACCAAAACACAGAGGCACCGGAAGAGTTGTATGAAATGACTTTCTGCCCATGCATTCTCCCCCAGATGGCTAGTTGTACATATTCCAAAATCCACAAAAGAAATCCCAAGTTTGGATCACTCATGATCCAAGCATTTCAGATGAGGGACCCTCAAGCTGTATTGGTATTTGTTATGTGGGTCCAGTATGGATTAGAAATTAAGCTAGTTATGGATTAGAAATTAAGTCAGCATGATGGCAGAGTTAGTGCAAGGAGGTTACAGTTGAAGGGAAGAAGCAAAGACAAAAATGACTACATTCTTGTAGTTTACTTTCTAGTAAAAGGAAGCTAAAGAAACATAAAAGGAATATTCCTTATGCTTGAAAGTAGCTCATATTACTGGAGAAAAAGCAAAACATTCTGTTGTCCATCTATTACGAGTTGTACTGAGATGTCCCTCGGGAGGGGCTGTCAGAGGGACTGGTTGCTCACAGGTGGGTAATGAAGGGGTGTCGCTAAGTGGGTGCTAGGAGGCAGGACCAGGATAGAGCAGGTGGTCACAGGAACGTGGCCTGGCAGCACCCATCCCCCTCCGGCTCTGGCTCCTTCCTTTGTTCTTTGCTTCTTGTCTGCCCTGGTGGAAGCAGCTTTTCCTCCACTGGGTCCTGGTGCCATGCCATCCTGCTTGGAGCCCATGAACCAAAACAAGCCTCTTCTGCTTTAAGTTATGGGGCTCAGGAACTATATCCCCATGATAAGCAAAGTAACCAAGGCATCTCCCAATTTTAAGTCTTTTTTCCAAAGTTTTGAGGTTTAGTAAGTTAAGTTCAAAGAATATCTATGCTAATGGATAAAGTTTATGTAGAAGAAACCTGCAGAATTTTATCTTAAGTGGTCTACAATTTATTTTTCAGACATCTAGATCCCTTTTGAAAAAGCTTGAAAGTCATTCTGCTGGCTCAGAGCTCTACTTGAGATGCCTGGATTCGGGCTGACCTGTCCCACGGGTCCACGGCTCCCACTTGGTCTCTGCCTCGCTCCACCCAGCTCTCTGATCTGTTCACCTGCTCAGAACCCATTGGTTCTCTAGATCTCCTGTCCTGCACGACTTCTCTTTCAAATGCTGCTTTTTTGACAACTAGTGATTAGAGAAGCTGAAAGGAGAGGGAGAGAAAAGGAGGTTGGAGAGAAATCTAAGGCTAAGGAATGTAGAGAAAAGTAGATGAGGAGACCCAGACTTGTGGCTCTAGCCTGCACATACCTATACATTCAGTGTGAATATTAGGGAGAACTTAATTTCTTTTCTTTTGACTTTAGTGAATCCATGGCTAACTCTTCGAATGGCAAGTCTTCTCATGTATGCTTCTGGCTTTACATAAACATATGGAGATAGGTAGAATCATTAAGCCCAGTTCTCTGCACTGTAAGAATCAGCTGCAGCCCATGGGCTCCAGCCAGCCCCAGTCGGCACCTTGCCTCCTAATTTAAGCTTCACAGTTCCAGCCTCACTCTTCCACTTCCACAAGGATTCATGGCTGTTTTTTAATTAAAGAAATAGACTTTTATTTCATGCCTATTTCAGTCTTTCTTCAACTCACTTTATTTGTGCACATTCTAACTCTAGGGTCACCTAAAGTCAGTCTCAAACCATTCACTGAATAAGTTCATTCAATGAACAAATATTTATTGAGTGCCTCTTCTACATCTGGCATTAGATAAGACTCAATCTCATTATTTTGGATGTTTAGCTAAAATTTTCCCCAAAGATGACTATCAAAGGCAAAATACTGATTGCAAACAATGGATATTCGATAAAGAGTTGGTCTTATGAGTAAGATACAACCCCTCTTAATTTTGCATCTCCAGGATCAAATTTCAGCGACTTTGTATGACTTTGGTTTTCATTGTCAAATTCAAGCAGAGCTTTAAGGATTCCAAAATGTTGAGGTAAATGCTGTGGAAGATCAAAGTGCTCACCAGGATGAATCAGAATATTTTGAACAGTTGTGATGTTGTTTCCTGAACTGTGCTACATGTAAGAAAAACAATACAATTTAAAAACTAGATCTGCCTGAAGAAGCCATACAGACTGACTGGTCAGCTAGGTAAGAGACAACCCAAAGCTTATTCTTTAATGTCTCTAGCAGTTAATCAGAAGGCTGATTAACTGCTAGAGATTAACTGAAGGGGAAGCATGAGAGTAGAGCCAGGAGACATGCAACGTCTCACTGAACCTCACCTTCAGCCTTAGACTTCTCTCCAAGGGCGCTACTCTGTCACGAAGCTCGTCTGAGTTCCCCTGACTCTGTACAGCCACACATTTCACTCCTGATTCACTATGGTAGAGATAAAGTGGGAATGACAGACGTAAAATGAGACTCATCCAAAAGGTTTTCTTCCGGGTTACCATGTGCTACGGTGTGAATGTATATGTTCTTCCAAAATCCAAAACTTCGTTCCCAGATTGATGGCATAAGAAGTGGGACAGGAGGAGGTGAACGGACCATTAGGCTTCTGCCTTCATGACTGGGATTGTACTCTTATAAAAAGGGCTGGAGGAAGGTAGCTTTTCTATCCTACCTGCCAGGTAAGAATGCAGACTTCGTCTTCTCTGGAGACTAACCCACAAGGTGCCATCTTGGAAGCACAGACCAGACCCTGACTGGACCTCAACAGATGGTAGACACTTTGATGTTAGACATTCCAACCTCCTAAACTGTGCAAAATAAATCTCTGTTGTTTATAAATTACCAAACTGTGGTATTTTGTTACAGCAGTAAGAACTGCCTGAGACACCCAGTGTATTCGTATCTTAATAGTTGCTGTTACAAATTGCTGCAAATTTGGTGGCTTAAAACAATAGAAATTTATTCTCACAGTGGTGGATGAGAGAATCAAGGGGTTGGGAAGGCTGCTCTGGATTCGTGCTGGAGGGGAGAAGCCTCCCTGTCCTCTCCAGCCTCATTGTCTCTGGCAGCACATTTCAGCATCTGGTCGCATCCATATGGCCACCCCTCTGCTGGTATCTTCTCTTTTGTCTCATTTAGGGCCTCCCTTGGTAATCTAGTTTGATCTCATCTCAGGGTCTTTGACTCAGTTATCTGCAAAGATCTTTTCGTTTTCACAAATAAGGTTATATTCACCTTTTCAGAAAAATCAACCTCCATTCTGTCAACTACACCGTGTTTCCCTGTTTGAGCTCCTGTATGTCTGTTAAAAACACACCAACTTAATTCAGTGGAACATTTATGATTAATGAGGTGAAAGGTTTAGCATTGTATCCTTTGTCAACCAGCAAGCCTCAGTTCTTCCACTTTTTTTCTAAAGGAAAACTGTGGCTCCACACCTGACCCATGACACCTGCCCTGCTTCCCATCACAGGTGGACGTTAGACTTGCTGTGATGACTGTAGCAGAAGTTCTCAGAATTCCAAAGCTGAGCTTGTGTTCGTGCTTTCTACTTAGTGCCTAAGATGGCGCAACACACGCGGGTACGTGTACCACACTCCTCTAACGCACATTGCTTTTGCAATTGGTCTTTGTCTACCGTCTCTCCAGGGGCTTTCGCAAGGTTTGTAATATATTGCAGGAATAAAGACAGCTGTTGCACTGGACTTTCCTTTGGGGGCTCTGGAGGGAGGAAGTGTGAGCAGCTCTGGGGCAGTGGGGTGACCTGTGCCACACGTGCGCAGGCCTGCTGCTTGCTGTCACTGAAACCTGCAAAAGGTCTTCCATCATTCCTCTAGGTTCATAGCTTCTTGTTTCCCCCAAGTGCTTCCTATTTGGCTACTTGGATGGACCTACAGACCCTTTTCTGGAAGGTGCAAATAGATGAACAAACCGACAAAACCTGTTCAAGAACACAGGGACAAGCATATTGCTTAGAAATCTTGACAGAATCCTTTGGGTTCTTTAGTTAGTACTGAGGGTTTGCAGAATCTACACTGGAAAGTGTGTCTATAAATGATCTTAATACCTTACCTGGAACTGTTCTGAATGATTTTCATGGAAGGAAAGAAGGGGAAGCAGGAGGGAAGGAGGCAACTTGAATTTGAATAGCTGTCAGGCTCAATAAAAGAATTATTTTTAGGTTCAGAGAATCTCAGAATTTTTTGAGACATAGTAAGAAATGTCAGAGAAATTAAATGAAAGTCTGCAGAGAAGCAAAAAATTTGCACTAGGTTGGTGGTTGTTGGAAACAGAAATTAAAATATCAGAATGTCCTGAGCTGGCTGAAGGCACTTTTGTGGTAGAGAAAAATTAATGAAAAGCAAGGAACACTTGTTTGTGAAAAAGCTGGAGAAATATAGAGCCTTTGCAATGCAATTATAATATGAATAGCTAGCCAACCTGGGGCTGCTGGAGGGAATCATTAGCTCTGTTAAATGAGTACGTTTCTGCTGTGAGAATTACACAAAGTACCTTAAGGGCATCAGAAGCTGGGTAGGAGGTGCATGGCAATCCTCTTAGTGTTTCCTTAATTAGCCAAGACTACCTTTCCCAAAGCTTCTTTGAACCTCAACGGGCATTTCACATAGACATTTTTCTCAGAGGTGGAGAAAGAAAACCTCGCATAATCATGTTCTTTTGTTCATTTTACCACAGAGGTAATTTAGATTTCCTATAATTCAGTGAAAACATTACCCAGGCAAAGATTCCACTTCACACTGAAACACCACGTTAGCCCCTAAAGGCTCCCTTCAGTTGAGGAAAACTGTCCAATGCTGAGGCTTCGCGGAAGGGCTGAGGAAAGACTGGGCTCTGTGTCTGCTCCACTCCAGAGACGTGAGCTCACTGCCCCTTCTCTGCTTGTCTAGCCAAGGCGTCTCTGACTGCTCAAGGACTGTTTTCAAACCAAATTGATAAGAGACTAAAAAGACCCAGAGTGACTTCTCTGGACCTTATCTATTCCCTTAAAATGCCTACCACATTGTAAATGTGAAATGAATTGGTAAAAACTAAACAAAATCCAAATGAATGCATTACTCTTACCAAAAAGAATATTTCTGTCATCTGGAGAAGGCAAACGCAATTGCAAGGTTGAGAAGTAAGTGTGAGGCTCAGGAAGGAGAAACTATGGGTGGGATCCAACCAGACGTAGAACAAAGTGTCTTCTCATTCCCATAGGGGCCACTGCTAGGCATTTGCCCACTAGGTGGCGATTCCTCTCTTAGGTTGGTCCTGTAACTGTAAAGCCGGGCTGCTAAGCCTTTTAGCAAATGTGAGAAAGGTACTGTAAATAGGTATCATTCATTTTAAAAAGCAGTCTTTGAAAAATCCCAGTTTTAATAGTGATGAGAACAATTAAGATCTTGCATTTAGTGTGAAACCCTAGTGCTATCACTTTGGAAGATTTCATCGTCAAAGTCTGATCCTTGCGCAGTTGAAGAGTTCTGGAGCTGAAAGTAATCTTGGAGATCATTTCACTCCTCCTTGCTTGGCAGAGGAGGATGCTGAGAACCAAGCACACCACATCCCTCACTAATGGTTTCAGTATCCAGAGACTGGAATCAGGACTGGGCGCCACGATTGGTCAGGAGTGAGGTTCAGAGCTGATTGTTTTGTATCCGCATTCAGTTCTGGGCACAGAGCTGGTTGTGAGGATACAGAAAGAGTGTATGACCTTTAGCCATGATAGAGTGTAGTTAGGGGAAAAATAAAGCTAACAGTGTGGATAATACACCCAACAGTGACCAGGCATCATTTCTACTTGGTGCCCAGAGCAAGATGTGTCACTGCATGCATGGAAGAGGAACTGTGCTTCCAAGTTCACAGCCCAGGGAACCAAACAGGGAACAGCTGGGTCCAGCAAGCCTGGGATGAGTTAGAAGGGAACCTGCAGGCTGTACCATGGCAAGGCTCATTTCAGGACTCACACTTGAGCCAGATGACCTAGCAGTGCCAAAGCCCTGGGGAGCCAGCTGGAGGCCAGATGAGGTGAGAGGGAAAGACCCGTGATGGGGAAGCTGGGCCAGCGTCGATCGGGTAACCAAGTCAGGGTACAAGAATCTGGTTTGCAATTCAATTTGTCCTAGTCAAGGAGATTCTAATAAAGTGCTTTCTGCTGGGAGAAGAACCAGTTTCAACACACGGATACCCAGAATCTCTTAACAAGAGCACACAAGTAGAGTTTCATTTATTCACTTTCTTTTCTAAAAATAATTTTTATTAGTACATGTGCATGGTACATAATGATTGTATTCATCACAGAGAGTTGGCATATGTATGTAAAACATCTTAATTTACTTTGCTTCACTTTCCCCTCCTTTCCGTCCCCTTCCTTCCTCCTCTAGATCTCTTTTCCATTTGCAAAAGCTCTATCTCATTGTTTCCTGTCATTTCTCTTTTATTTTACTCTCTCAATGCACTCATTTGTTCTTGAAAAAATGAGAATGCTTCCTTTCCTGACAACTGAACCCAGCTATGATTTTATTCTTACCAAAGCTTAGCAGAATCAGTATGAAAACCCTTAAAAATCCATGCCCAACTCAAGGTCTACAGGGAATGTGTTTGTGGGAGACATGGTGGCTGTGCAGATCCTTTAGAAACTGAGCCATGCTGCAGTCCACTTGCCAGGACTCCAGCTAGTCCCCCTGGACACTGGTTCCAGCCACAGCTGCCTGCCCAGAGGGAGCAATGGGTCCTGGAGAGACCGAAGCCGAAAGATGATCTGAAATGTCTGTGAGGAAAACAATTCTCCTTTATTGTAGAAAACAGATGCTAGATCAGGCTAATATTAATCTACTCCTACACAAATTTTGCCTCTGGACATTTCCGTTTTCTCTGGGTGGGTCTCAAGCTAACAGCATAACATTGTCATGTAGCCAGATGAAGCCAAGATTTTTGTTGGACTTTCTAACTCCTGTCTTGGAAGGGTTCACTTGATTAAATATAAATCTTGACTTATTATTGATTTTAATTTACCAGGGCTGCTCAAATAGGGCTGAAATATGCCACTTATCTTGGCTACTCATTTTTAAAGACAAAATTCACAACATTCTTTTTATTTTCTGAAAACGTTATTCATGAGCAACTCCCATATGTCATGAAACTTGTGAAGACCATGTGACTAAATGGCATTGTTCTATCATTGACCTATGTGATGCTTTCATGGTATTTTGTTTTATAAGAAATCACTATTTTAGGTTTTATAATTTTTTTCTGAATTATATTTCAGAATCAAACAAAAGGTATTTTAAAATGCTATGGTCTGTGTTTCTGAGTTGTACGGCTCATCAAGATAAATGATGAATAATTCTATGAGGCTCATTGACAAGGCAAAACCAATTTCCAAGCCTCTAACCCTGTAATAACTTCTCTTGTAGCAACACTTTATAAGAAAACATTCTAATGTGGATTTCTACTGTCTTTTTCGTGATCTGAGAACCCTTCCAAAATATCTTTTTTGCTCTTCTTATTCTTCTGATATACACATGAATAAGTTCTGGCCTACTTATATTCATCACGTGAACCAGGGAAGTACTTTATTTTCGTGACATTTGAACTCTGTCCTTTACATTTTCATCTCTCTCCAATGGCACCTCTGAGGACAGAGGTGCATATTGCTACACCTCCTCGCTCACTTCACAAACACATTTGACGTTTCTCAGGGTGCTTGCCAGGACGGGACCTGAAACCAGGGCTCCGGATCTGGGTTCATGGAAACAAATCTGAGTTTCTAATCCTTTCCTGAATGTTCTGCCAGTTTAAACTAGTCCCCTGTCACCCTTTGTTCCACAGTGTGCGTGCATCTCCTCTGTCAAGACAGTTCTCTGAGTTCACACTGCCAAGTTTAGATCCAATCAAAATTTGTGGTTACAATTTCAAACTGACCTTGAACATGTGGTGTTTGGGCTTGTTTACTCTGGCAAAGTTTGCTTCCTGTTTCGAAGAATGAACTATTATTAGACTGAAAGGCTTCTTGCCCATCTAATAGTTCTTAGAAAGTAAGATTATCATTGTGGGAGTGAATTTAATCAGTGAAGCATTCATGAAAATGAAACAAAGCCCAGAATCAAGCAAGAAATATAAAGAAAAATTGCTTGATAACAATCATTTACCTTCAAGCATTGAAAAGTAGATTACAATATTATCTATTTAAAACATTAAACAAGAAAATTTAGTCCTAAAACTGACCTTCAAGATGTGTTATTATCATGAAACTCTATGAAATTAGTCATTACAAAGAGAGTTCTTGGGCTAACAATCTGGATAGGCAGACAGCTGAATTTTGCTGCTAGTAAGTTACACATGAAAAGTTGCTTATTTTTGCCAGATGCTACTAAGTGAACATATTTTCTACAGGTAAATTAGTTATAGACATGGGCTTTTAGAATTGAATGGCTTTATTGGGAGAGATGTTGTAAATGTGGGGAGAAAGCAGGAATGAGTGCTTGGACAAAGCCTTTGCAAGTGTAAAGGCAGCATGACACACAGGCACCACAGAGCAATGGGAGGCCATGCCACTCAGTGTTCAGGCAGTGAGACTGGGTCTGGCACAAGCTCTCTACATGATCAACTATTTTGGAATCTTATTTTACCTGCTGATTTAGGTAACACTCAAAGATATCAAACACATGTGACTCACTTTTGCTGAAGGCTGGTTTTCATGGCCCTGTTTCTAAGGAGATCCGCACATTTTCCAGAGCTACACAGGCTCTCTTGCCATCACCTTATCTCCTGGCATCAGAGTCTGCTGGGGAGATCTGGACAGTTCTTTGGTTTTAGTCCTTGCAGCAATTCTGCAAGAAGGGTGCAGAAGGAGGTGCCTGAGAAGAGATGGTGGCTGCAGCGCTGGGCACTGCTTTGGGTTCGGGGCCTTGGGTCAGTGTGACTGTGAACCGTGCTGGAGAACTAGCAGATGGCTCTGCAAGGCGGTCATTAGCAAGCTCCAGGCTCTATGCAAGCATTGAAGAATAGAATTACTGTCGCTCTCTGTATTTAGCATCTCCCTACTTACTAACCTTTTTATTTATGCTTTGGATTTAATTGCAAGAAACAATGATAAACATTTGCATCTGGTCAGATACAGTCTCCCATTAAAACCTGGGAAATTGTGACAAACATATACTAGCCAATAGTTTAAAACACTGGTCAACAGAAACCATAGAACTATTGTACCTAAGAAAAGAGAAATGAAGTTCTTTACTAGACATGGCCTATGGCCCAGAGCACAGGGACAAGAAACTGCGAATGCACATTGCTTTAACTGACTTGAGGGAATGGCATGGCAGTCACAGTGTGAAGAAGCCATAGAAGTTAGAATTCATAGCACAAAGAATGTGTGTGTGTGTGTGTGTGCGCGCGCGCGCATGCGCGTGAGAGAGAGAGAGAGAGAGAGAGAGAACTGAAAGATGAGCAGTGTTACTGAGTCTATTGGCCACTTCTCCTTTTGAGCTGTGGCAGATCTTCCTAGTGTTGGCACAGTTTAAGTTTCACAGTTTGCCCCACATTGTGTGTAAATCTGCAGTGGAGACAAAGTTATATATACCCCAGTATAAGGTACTACCTACTTCTCTGCTACCCCTAGCCAGGGGCTGAGTCCATCAGTCTATAGTAAACAGTCCGGCTCGGCCTCTTGTCTCGACTCTGGCTATCCAGGTCACCACTGGCTTCAGATGCTTGACAATAGACCCAGGGTCTCCACAGGCCTCAGAATCTGCATGTTTACATAGCCCACAGGGTCTCTGCTCTGAGCCAGGCCACCAACTTCTGACTATGGGAAAGAAGCACCTTCACAGCTCATGAGTGTCAACGTTTTGGGTCTATGGAAACTCTTTGCTCTCTTGTGCTGTCCAAGCTCTTTGGATCCCGGAACATTCTGGTTATCGTCTTTGAACATTCGATGTTGGATGAGGGCAGCAGGAGCTTTTCCTCTTCTGCCTGCTCAGCCTCCCAAGGCTGCTCCCTGGTTCCTAAGGCTGGAGGGGTGCCAGGGAACCTCGGGCCTCAGGCGACGCAGCTGCACCACTCTAGATGTGGGCTGGGGCTCGGGGGACACAGAGGCTCTGGCTGAATGTGGGGCTCCTGGGGTTTCATCTTCCACTTGTTAGAAGTTTTAGCTGCCACTGTTGTTATAGTCTTCTCCTGCCTGTGTCTCTTCCTGGGGTTAAATCAGAAAGTAATGTAACCATAGATCGCTTTTTATACTAGAAATAGGCCGTTATCTTCTGAGTTTTCGTTCATTTAGTTTTTTTCTTATGTGTAAGGTGGGACTGATGAAATTTATGATCTATAGAACTGTAAGTAAAAGGTGAAACTAAAATTTGTGTTTTACAAAATAAGTCCTTTAAAAATCTGTTTCTGGGCTGGAGATTTAACTCAGTGGTTCCAGCACCTGCGTAGCAAGTGCAAGGTCCCTGCTTCAATCCCCAGTAACCACTTACAACAATACTGGGTATGGTGACTGGTGCCCACCAGCAATCAGTATCACATACCACAGTGCTGGGTGTGCTGGCTCACGCCTGTAATCCCATCATTTGGGAGGCAGAAGCAAGAGGATTGCTGAGTTCGAGGCTTGCCTGGGTTACATAGTGAGCTCAGGACCAGCCTGAACTACAAAGTGAGGCCCTATCTCAAAAAAAAACAAAAACAAAAACAAAAAGCTTCTATCACATTTTGCAAAATTCAACAGTGTTATCTGTTCATTACTAAAATTCAAATTATATAAATTCAAATTATATTATTAGAATAGCATCTATTACAAAGATCTTGGAAAAGAAATTGAGAGCCCTTCTTAATCCCACTGCCAGGCATATCACTTGTAAAAATTTGCTATAATATTAATCAAAATAGTGAGCATAGTTTGCTATAAATTCAACAATAATCAGATTCACTGAGACTGATTTTAAACATAACCATGTACGCGGCTTGACTTCAGTTACTCATTTCTTCACGCAAGTAGGATAAATGGTGTCTCAAAAAAAATCAATGATCTGAAATTGTGAGGCTGAATTTCAACAGCACGTAATAACATTCCTTTTCTCAGCAAGTCTTGACTGCAGCCTAATTTTAGATGACAAAATTTCATTGCAGCAGAATAATCTTAGCTACTTTTGACTGAAGATCTGCCCAAACGGAAGAGAGATGTGAGTTAACTGAAGGAGGACAGTAGTCAAAGGAAGTCATGTGCTTGATGGATGTGGTGTGGAGAGGGTGTGTGGAAGTTAATATCACCGAGCTGCTGGTTAAGCAGAGATGGTCATGGCTGAGACTGAGGAAGTCAGAGCCTTGACTCATCTGAAAAAATGTAGATGCAGCAATATCATGGCTAGTTCATTCATCATTGTTAATTTTAAAATGGAGTTATGAACCTATTTTATAACCTTGTTCAGAAGAAAGAGCTTTCCTCTGAGGAACTCAAATGAAAAATGTTTCCTGCATTCCAGAAATCTTTGCAAAAAAAGTATCAGGATTAAAATAAATAGTTTCTAGTTGTATAATGGCATGTCCCCATAAATATTTCAGGTATCAAGAACAACTGTTCTAGAAGCACATTGCTTTCTATAAGGCAGATCTATTTTGCCCTAAGAGACTGTCTAACTTCATGGCCATTCCACTGAACTGCACAGCAAGTCTGTACAGTTTATACTATTAAGTTATTCAGCTGGTATTTGTAGCCCACCCACTTCCATAAGCTAGGTGCTGCACTCAGTTGAACAGCGCACAAAATCAAACATAACCTTCATCTGTGGCATATGTACTTCCCCATATGCCTGAGCACTTATTTCCATCTGTAATTTTACATTATTTGTTGTGATTATTAGAATAGCATCTATTTTTACCAAGGCAGATACTCAAACAACCTTCTCTATGTAAGATAGACAGGAAAAGCTGCCTTCAAGCTGAGCTCAAAAGAAGAAAAGAGGTTAACTTGGGGAGTGGAAGAGTTTGGGTCCTCAAGAGGTGAGTGGAATATACATGAATTGGTCTAGAGCTGCTTTAGGAAATTAAAAATGAGGGCAAATGTAGAGGAAGCTGCTGACTTGAGATAAAGTGGAGAGGTACACGCAGGACTCACCATGTAGAAACCTAAGGGCCTTCGTTTTAGGGATCTTCTGCACATCCAAGGATGTAGCATACCCTGGGTGCCAGCTACAAAGTGTAAAGTAAGAACATTGCTGCTGTAATGTGTGGGTGGACACTGCTGCTGTGGGTGTCATAATCCAGCGGGAAATGCCTGTTCTTAACACCACAGATGATCTCCCGCCACCTTCCCTTGCAGCTCTCAGTATTTAGCTCAGCATTGTTCATTGCTTTGAGTTGTGCAGTCTCTTTAGATTTCTCTAATCTGGAGCAGTTCTTCACTCCTCCTTTCATTTCCTTGACCTCAGCTTTGGAAAAACTTGGACTTGTTATTTAGGTTGTGTCACATTCGTTGATGTTTAGAGTCAGGTAATGCCTTCGGGAGAGAAATACTATAAGGGTGCAATGTTTTCTCTAAGCCTTGCCACAGGGAGACACGCTGGGTTTTGGAATAATTCCAGAATAAACCACAGGGCTTTTCTGTATTGCTCTATGCTTTCTCCCATAACTTGGGAGTCTCCAGCCCCTGAGCCATTGGTCCATGTCCTATTAGGTAAACAAGCTGCCCAGCAGGCAAGAAGCAGGTGACAGGAGGAAGTTCCATCCGTGCTTACACCTGGGCTTACCACTCCCAGCACAGCCTATGCTCCATATCCTGTCAGAACAGCAGCAGCATTAGACACTCACAGGAGCATGGACCCCACTGGGAATTGTGCACGGGCAAAGTCTTGGCCATCAACTCCTTGTGAGCATCTGGTGCTGTATCACAGTGTAATAACAATAGAACTGAAGACCACAGTCTCTGTCATTCACTCGAGGCATTTCAAAAGAATCCGTTTGCTGTCCTTCACCCAACAAGTCTCTGGTCCACAAAAGAGTGGAGACCACTGTCTTAATCTCTGCAACCTCCAGACTTTAGATCTCTTTCGGGCTAATGTTTATCTGGGCTGAGCATGTCCTCTGAGCCCCAGATCCACAAATGCCATGGCATGCTTGTCAACTCTACTTAGAGTTGCAAGCTCACTTCACACGTATCTCCAGTGCTGATCTCACTATCTCCCACTAAGCATTTTTCCTCATGCAGCACTTCCCCTCAAAGACATCACCAACCAATCAGTTATGCAGGCTGGAATTCTGAAAGCCATCTTTGATATGTTCGATCTTCTCACCCCATGAAATCAAATTTGTCATCATTTTGCCAGTTTTATCCCTCCATGTTTCATATGATCAGTGATTTCTCTCCTACTTCACTGACAACATTTCAATAGAGGAGCTGTCCCCTTCCACCAGCTCTCCTGGGAATGGTACCCTAGCTGTCCTACCTGAACTCACACTGGGCCTTCCAATTCCCAAATATCTTTCTGGGCAAGTCACTCTCCCACTGTCTTGACCTTCCCCTCCTCAAACATCCTGTAATTCCACCATAGCTCTTAGAATGAAGCTTGGAATGCATGGATGTGGAGTGTGCTCTTCGTGACTTTGGGGTCTCATAGATGCTGTTCTAGTTTCTGAACTCGACTGAATTCTTAATAATTTCCCTTCTGTCCCTAGTCATGGGTAGCCTCCGATCCAGTTGTCAGTCCCATTTGTGAGAGTCTTGGTTTCCGCAGAATTGACTGCAAATGAGGAAAGGGTGTGATTGCTTCTTGGTGATCCTTGCACAGCTCTCTACTTCCTTTCCTCTCGATGACTAAGCCGCTGGCTTTCCTGCCCAGAGTCACCCCGTGAACACACTCAGAAGATTGAGAAATCCAGCATGACTTGTTATGGAACGTTCATTATCCTATCATAGCTAAGAATTTTCCTCATCAAGTCATAATAGTTGCTGTTGCTTCAAATCCCAAATCCCTGGCTCTTCTCTAATCTTGGCCTGGAGATTCACACTAAAACCTTTTTGTTAAAAATTATATCAGCTTACTGGTGCACCATGTAGGTTTCTGTTTCCAGTAGGTAGTGATACCATATTTATTGATGCTAGAATCTGCTACTGGCACTGACCTATGTCTCAGACATGTACATTCTTGATTATAAACACATAATGTGTGTGTGTGTGTGTGTGTGAGAGAGAGAGAGAGAGAAAGAGAGGGGGAGGGAGAGAGAGAGAGAGAGAGAGAGAGAGAGAGAGAGAGAGAGAGAAGAAGAGGAAATGTATTCACTTTCCATGTACCACATTTTACAATGGAGATGCTAATTGATCCCGGTTTCCTGTCTGGAAAGCAGAAGGTAGTTGGGCTTGATGAATAGACCTTCTACTATGTTTTATTTAATTGTGCGACAGGAAAGGGTCTGTATTTCCAATTGAACAGACAATTTACACTTCATTAAGCTTCCTCTCATTTTGCACTTCAGGTAGTTTGATTAGATGGCAGCTGTACACTGAATAGCTCATTCAAGCATGACAAGATGCCAGTGAGGATCCAGAGAAGCAGCAGAATCAAAGCACCCTTTGCATCTGGAAGACACCACCTCTTACTTCTTATAGTGCTGAATTGAACTCTGTGGCTCATAAATATTCATAAATCTGAAAAAAGTGTCTTAGATAAATGAACAAACATCACAGAAATCCTTGATGGGAGGCTTAATTAATGCTGCAGAATTAGAAATTTATTTTTATGGAAGTGAAATATTTGTCTTCTTTGGCACCTTTGAGGATTGCAAAGATACAGACCTATTTGTTTTTCAGCACAGTATGAACAGACATTAACCCTTTAGTGACTGCACATGATCCAAAAACATGTGAAGCTTGCAAAATGTAAAGCTAAAATATTTTATTTTCTTAAATTGAATGATCCACTACATTGGGATATTATCTCTAAAACAAGCTTAATTTTATTTCAAATATATAAACTGCTTCTACACACATATATTTACTTGCATTTACTCAAATAAAGGCTTAAATATGTGGGGAGAAGGCTTTCTAATTTCTTTCTTACCATTTTCCTAACTTTAAAAGGATAAGTTTGTGTTTCATTGATGAAAAGCTGAGACAGTCAAATTTATTTCTCTTTGAAAGTAATGAACTACTTAAAATAAAACTGGCTCCTTTTAAGTATTTAAAGTATTGAATATTGGAAGTTTTCTATATTCATAAGCCAATCTACCCATCAGATAATTCTTCCTACTCTTAATGGACATAATCTTCAACCAAAATGTACCCTTCCTCACCGGATGCTTGTACTCTTTTTTTTTTTTTTCTTTTTGGAGACAGGGTCTCGCTTTGTAGTTCAGGCTGGCCTTGAGCTCACTATGGTGCCCAGGCAAGCCGCCGCAAACTCAGCAATCCTCCTGTCTCTGCCTCCCGAGTGCTGCGATGACAGGCGTGAGCCACCACGCCCAGCATTATATGTGGTAACCGGGGATCGAACTCAGGTCCTTGCGCTTGCAAGGCAGGCACCGGAACCACTGAGCTAACCCTCCAGCCCAGGATGTTTGTACTCTTGATTAATAAAGAGTGTCCATCTTTCCTGTGGTTCTTTTATCCTATTGTATCCAGTCAGACAAAATACTTTCCAATTTGAAATCCAGGGGTTTTGAAACTGACCTAGCAGCTATAACTCTGCTTGCATTTGTATTTTCTTTCACAAGATGGAAATCAGAGATTTTTAAAGCAGTTTAGTCATGTGTTAGGTTAATTCCAGAAGAAATTGAATGAAAATATAGAGACTTTTCACAGAAAACCAGGAGTGGCTTCAGGGGGCTCAGCGTGGAACCTGATGGGTGGATTTAATACTCCAGGATTAGAGGTCCCATTTGACCCTCATATTTTCTTGCTACATATATCCACAAAAGAACTAAAAGCATCATACCATGGCGACATATGTGCAGGTTTATAGCAGCTCAGTTTGTAATAGCTAAATCTTTGTTATAGCTCAAATACCCATCAACTGGAGACTGGATAAATAATTGTGCTTTTAAAAAAAACAAAATGGAGTATTACTCAGTCATAAAGAATGATAAATTACAGTCATTTCTACTTAAATGGATGTACTTTGTGGGCACACTCATAAGTGAAATAAATAGCACACAGACATTTAAGTACCATATCATTTCTCTAGTATGAGAAACTGAAGGTATACATGAGGTGTAGAATATATGGTAGGTATTGTGAAATATGAAGAAAATGTTCAACAGTAAAACAGAAAGGGGGTCAGGGGAAAGAGAAAGAAAAAATTTGATCGTCAAAACAAAAATATTGGAAACAAAGCTTATGTATATAGAGTGTGGGGGTTGTGGGGAGGGCAGGGGAATGGGAAAAATGAGAATCAAGATGTGTCATGTACAGGTACAAATTCTCAATGACGAATGTGATCATAATGTATATATAAAACATGCCAATAAACTAAAAAAAAAAAAAAAAAAAAAAAAAAAAAAAAAAAAAAAAAAAAAAAAAAAAAAAAAAAAAACTCCAGCTGCTTTTGCCAGTGTCTCCGTCCAGTCTCACAGGGAGGCAGGTAGGGTCTAAGAAAATGGACTCGGGCTTAGCTGCTCCGTGGCATGCACAGCTGTCCTCGGTAGGCTGCGCAAGTCTGCCCAGCCCGGTTCCTGCCCCAGAGCCTTCACTCTGCCCCCACCCATACTCTCTTTACACGAACACAAGCACCCGGTTTTTAAAAGCAAAGAAAATCTCTGCTCTCCATTTTTGTTTGATGTCCCACACTGCTCCTAAGCATTCCCCAAACACATATGGAAGAGAAGCACAGCCTCTTCCCAGGGTGGCTTTTTAAGAGGTCTCTTCCCACCACAGGAATTTCCCCTTTCAGCAAGCCCCGCCCCCACCAGAACTGACGTGTGCGCCTGTGGCTGGTTGAGCACAGGTCTCCAGGGCCACAAGATAGCCAAGTACAGGTCCAAAAAACACGCTCTCTTCTCCTTGGAAGATGCAGACATGAAATCCATGAAATGGTGCCTTTAATTATGTATCATCCATGCATTTCTAGCCTCACTGCCAAGTCAAAGTTGTGGTCAGTGCACTTTGAGAGTAGGGTTATTTCAGACCCTGAGGACACTATCGATTTCACAGGGACTTTAATAAAGAGCAGGTGTCTTTTGCTCAGGAGAAGGTCCACTTTTGCTCAGGTATTTCCAACCTGAAATCACACAAACCCCGTCTTTCACTCTGAAAGCGGTAGAAGGAATTTATTTAGAAAGGAAGGGGTTTCATATGCGCAGGAAGCGCAGGGTAAGAGCTTAGCCAGAACTCTGTCATAATCGATCTCATCATCTTCACCTGGGAAATAAGACTAAAAGACTAAAATCAACAGTATGCTTCCTTCCAGTGGTAATCTCCATCCTTTTATGATTTTCTAAGTGGTATTAGTTATTTGAAAAAAAATTTAGCACCTTTATTTTAAGCAAACATTACACAAGAGGTCCATCTTTCACATCTTTGATTACAAGTTAGTTATTTTCATTATTAAAATCAAGTTTCTTCCTCCTCTCTCTCTCCTTCCTTCTTTCCATCCTTTTTTCTCCCCAGTTCGCTTCCTCCCATTCTTTCAGAAAATGGCTGTTGTTTGTTTTTGGTAGCAGGGAGCAAACTCAGAACCTTGTGCTTGTCAGGCAGGTGGCGACATCACTGAGCTGAATCCCTGGCTCAAGGCTTTCCAAAGCATTCTGAGGACTGGCACTGCCAGCGAGCACTGACGGAAAGGAATCCAAGGACATAGTATGCGGAGTTTATTTGAACAAATATCCATTCTGTGTGTGGGTGGTATCAGAGGATCCAAATCACACTTGGAAAAGATTGGGCTGGGACACGGAGGAGCTCCATTTGAAATAAGTAATCTATGTGTCAATAAAGAAGACATAATAGGACATTTATTTCCTTTTACCCATTTTTGTATGGAAGTATTGCTTTAAGTCATTGTTTAAGTAGAAATAATAATAGTGTGGATAGGATTATCAAAATCTTTTTCAAAATAGTTACAAACAGCAAGAAACTCCACAAAGCTCTATGGCTTTGGAAAGCCTTGTTTCTTTCTCGGTTGTGAGCTCTCTGAAGTTGTCAGGTTAGCATGACAGCCATTCCAAAGTCATTTCTGCTTTCCAAGGTGTCTGCTTTGCCTAGCCTTGTGAGTCAGCAGTAGGTTTGCAGTGTCTCTGGACAGTTTATGCGGCTGCTGGGGCTTGAACTCCTCCAGCTTTTGATGTTGATAAGAATAATCCATGTTGTCTGAAAGTACAACACAGTCAAGTTATCTTGGTTTCGAAAGAAAAGATCGGGAGAAAGCACTAGAAGGCAGAGCCAGAGAAAGGATTTCTAGTGACTTGATTCTTTAAATTTCCCAGACCAATTGTTTTATGAGGATTAAAAGTATTTGCAGTAGCACTCTCTGAAAAACTTGAGACTTCTGAAAGCAACAAATGGAGCTCTGTACAGACATTGTCATCTGCGATACATATTCTGTTGCATTGGACTGCTTCACTCTCATGTGATAATCATCTTTCTTTGCTATGTTATCCAAACTTAATTCAGTCAGCAGCCCCAGAATGAGCAACAAATGTTTTCCATTTTGGAACCCATTATAATGTTATAAGTTAGCAAATCTCAAAAAAGGAGACTTATGAGACAAAAAGAAATTAAAGGCCAAATTAAATATGTTTCATAGTATTGCAGAAATACATGTACACACAAACCTGAAAGAAACTGGAGGAGTGTAATGTTGAGAATTATGAAGTGTTGCATACTGAGCTAAAGCTAGAGCAATGAGGAAGAAATGATAGTGCAGAATATTGAAGGTGGTAAATACTATTTTGCAAATAGGAATTGCTTCCAACTGAAATGATCTGGGCCCAAGCACCTCATTCTTCCTGATCTGAGTCATCAAAATCAAGGACTTCAGGAAAGTTAACCACTCTGACCTTCTGCCTTTTCATCTCAGGAGTGTAGATAAAAAGTAGAATGTAGATAACGATCCATCTAAAGAATGAAGGTAGTGCAGAGAATATATACAAAAGTACTTCCGTTGTGACTGACACTGTTACCCTGTGTGGCTCCCCCATGTAGTGTTGAATCCGTCACTCCGTGTGTTGGAACAAAATTATCAATAGCTCCAACTTCACAGATTCTAATTGTTCTTACCAAGGATCGAACTCAGATCCTTGTACCTCCAAGGTAAATGTAGTATGACTTGAGCTCAATCTGCATCCCTTCCTAGTGGTTCTTTTAAATACAGGACTATGTGGCAGGACCTCAGAGGGTCTAATGACGAGGTTTTTAAAAGCTGTATTTGGGCTAAATTCACAGAATGTCAAACTCAAACAAGCATAAACTAAGACAGTGTTTTTTCTTTAAAAAGGAAGTTAAGGCAATGTGTGGTTTGGGCTGATTCATCGGCTGAAGAACTTTCCAAGCACTAGGGTCCTGTGCCTCTCTCCTCTGCTGTCTGCAATGGTGACTTCATCCCCAAAGCATTTACTATCCTGGGAGAGAAGATAACTCTCTTCAACTAGGACCAGTCTGCTCATTGATCAGGGCTAGAAGTCAGGTCACAGATTCCTGAGCAGACAACAGCTAGGGAAGCCTGTGCTGTGGTTTCTCAAGCAGTTCTGGATGGAAAGTAGGATTACCATAAATGACTTTGTTCAGAGTAAACCTGCTTTGGAGTTAGGCTCACCTTCCAGAACTACATACTTCTGCACATTAGGGGTCAACTTTCATAGTTTGTTCCTCTGATCAACTTCTTTTAAAAGAAGTTTGGAGTTCATTTGTTTTTGAGCTAATTCAGTCACCACATCACCTTCAAAAGCCAATGATCTGTTCAATTTAGAATTGGGAATTTGTCACATGATTTTGTAAATATCTTCTCTTATTTGCTTAACCTGAAACATGTATACTAATTATCACAGGTCAAGAAAACCGTAAAATGTTCACTTAAATTGAGAGAATTCAGGCCAAATGAAAGAAGGGATTGTCTTTTATTAGCTAGCACTCATATACCAGTACCATGTAGACAGCAGTCCACAATACATGCGCTGAGTTCTGTCAAGAAATACAAGAGCCTTTTGCCAAATAACTGTTTGAGACAGGTAGGGTTAGAGTTACTGTGTTTGATTCCCAGTCCTATCTGGGTGACTTTCAGCAAGTTATTTTTGTGTGGTTCACTCTGAGCCAGGTAAGATAGAGGTAATGATAGTGCCCAATTCATAGGTTTGAGGTGAGGAGTGAACAATTTAATCTATGCAGAGCATTATTTAATATGGTGGGCACTGTGGGGGCATCATACAATAAGTGCTTTTGTATTCCTGTTATTTTTTTTTTCAAAGAGATGACCTGTCTGTGGAGGGTGGCAGACCAGACAAGAAAAATTGCAGTTCTTTCTCTGTATGTGTATTTTTAAGGCTTCTAAAAGAATTTTCTGTTAAAGAAATTATACTGCATTTTAGAGAACTGTGATAAGATTTGAGGGGAACATAAATCTGGAAAGACATATTTCATGCAAAATGTTGGAAAACTAACACCTTATTTTGTAGTCCCATTTCCTAGGACTATAAAACTCTTCAGAATACATTTATGACCAAGCCCACATGTAAGAAAGAATCTGATTTGTCTAAATAGCATTTAGGTGAGATTTTATTGGGTGTTTAATAAATGCATGAACTCTGAAAAATACAAAATTAACTGAAACCTCTTCTTCTACCTATAACAGAATAACTGCCCATGTAATTGTCACTTTTAGGCCATTCTTTTAATTCTAATAGAGTTCTGCTTTGATTCACAAACTTAATTCTTTCAGTGGCTCTTGTCCCAGTTCAAGGAATTCTGTAGCTGGAGTCATGGAAAGAATGAAGTTCATGAATGTAGGCACCACTTTATTTTGGGAAGTCTTTGAGTGATTTTTGCTATTTACAAATAATGTGAACTTTAAATGTTATTTAAAATTCATTTTAATGATACTTAGTTAATGATTAAAAAAAACCACAAGTACTCTGCGTAGTTTGCTAAAAGAATGTACTAAAGAGACCAAAGGTATGAAGCCTATTCAAGTATGGCGTGGTCTAGTTTGAAAGGTTCTATTCTAAAACGAGTCCTCCTCTAAGCAGATCCCTGGGGGCTGCTGGCTTTGGCAGACACATGAGAGACCAGAAAAGGGCAGAGGGGTTCAATCTGCATCAACACAGCTGCCAAGAAAGGACCCAGGGCTGTGTCTTGCAAGCGGTAGTCCAATGGTGCCAGGAGCAGTCAAAACCACTGCAGATTCTTGGGCTTTTGTGCATGTCGACAGATGTCTCACAAAGTTTCATTTGATTTAAACTTCACAATGCTGAAGAACAAAGATACTATGATCTCTTTCCCAAAGATGAAGAACATGAAGCTTTCAAGTTAAAGGACTGAGTGAAAGTCACAAAGCTACAAATCAGTAGTGCTACATGAGGTGTGGTCCTGTTGGTGAGAGGTAAGTAAGGACAGGACTGCAGGGCTGTAGAAGTGACCACTCTGCTGAATAAAGTGTCAAAGTTTCTGTCCATGTCTTGTGAACTATATTCTACAGTAGCAATTTTCAAAAGGTCCATCAAAAACAAACGTTTTCAATTTAAAACAAGGTCTCTTGTTTGTTGGGAGAAATTGCACAATGATGATGACTATGATAACAATAGGTGTTATGATTCACACTTATGTAGGACAAGAAATGGTAGTCATATGTAACCCTCCCAAACATGAAAGAGGATCATTTTCCTTCTACACACAAAGTAAGTAATGATATAAAGACTAAATAAAA
Source organism: Thryonomys swinderianus (assembly GCA_004025085.1). Classification (NCBI taxonomy): domain Eukaryota; kingdom Metazoa; phylum Chordata; class Mammalia; order Rodentia; family Thryonomyidae; genus Thryonomys; species Thryonomys swinderianus. Next base: position 53,337 of record PVIC010004610.1, read on the forward strand.
TCCATTAAGATTATACAGTTATCAGAAGGAAGATCCAGAACTTCAGTAATCTCTGTATCAGATCAAAGCCCATGGTACTATTGAGTTATCACACTGGCAAAAAAAAAAAAAAACAGTAAAATGTTTACATACTCCAGTAGATATCTTATCAAAATTGCACTCAACTCCTGGCTATTCTGTCTAAATCTACCCTTCTCAGAATAACTTAGCAATCATATCATGGCATAATGTATTATACCTGCAGTGAGAGCCTTTTATGAAAACAAATGTTTCCAAGAAAGAGAAATGCAAGGAATGGAGTGTATGAGCTTCCTCCCAACTTTGAACTGGACATAGATTCTCAGTTAAGTTTATTTGTCATTTAGCTGGTAAGGGTCATGATTTTCGGTACCTTTTTAAGGTGACTACATCCCAGATAAAATGCTCAGATTTACTTAGTGTGTGCTGTACACACTCAGCCATTAAAAACAAAAAATGGAGAACAATGCACGTTAAATTGCATCATTTGTCCAAATGCATGTCTCTTTCATCACACCTTCCTAATGAATGGCAGCAGACAAACAGCACAGCTAATAAGTTATTTTAATGGGGTGACGGAAGGGTGTGTGAACTGCTGCCTCCGGGAGAGCGAGTGACCGACTCCAGGGCTCATTATTGAGTAGATTAGTCTCTGAGAATTCATTAGTGCCCAGGGTGGCAGCCCTGCTGAATGCCCTTAATTTGGAAGAAGAGACAGGTGGCCCATGTGCCCACGAAGCTCTAAGACAGTTGATCTGGAGTTGAAGGCTTTCAGGGCAAAGGACTCTCCTGAGAAGAGGGCAATTATTCACTGACTTTTCCAAGCAATTGGTGACAGCTCTCTTCCTTTTCGTCTTTGTCAGTACGTACAGTGAAGAATAACATAGGACTCACAGGATTTCACTTGAGGAGGCAGGTTTAATGCAGCATGTTTCAAACGTAGAATCCTTCCATGTGACTTATCTCAATTACAAATCACTTTTTGATTTTACAAAAGAGTGACAGCCAGAAGTAGCATAGAAAAGTATAATTTGAGAATAGTTCTAATATTTCACTTTCAGTCAATACTTTTATCCTCTCCACAAGCCACCAAGAAAAGCTGCTATTGATTCATTTTAAAGTTCCATACACGCTATTTCTATCACATGTGGCAGGTATGTTTTTGTGAATAAACTTGGTAACAAACACAAAAGATATCCAGACTCCTGGGTAAAATGCCCATGAGGCACCATTCATATGTTGTTCTAAAGCTCTCCAACTTGCATCTGCGGTCGTAGGTAAGAAATATGTTTTCTGTCCAACCAGTCTCCATAAAATAGAGATCCCGATAGACACGATGCTGACGTTCAGTATCTCTGATGAACTTCTACCTGCCATCAGTGGATTATTGTGTTGGTAGCTGCAGAGAAGAAGGGTGGGAGCTTCATGCTGAAGTTACATCTCCTTGCCTTGCTCCTCCCTCTGCTCTTGGCTTCTTGGGTGCCATGCGTGGAGCACATCTCTGCCACCAGGCCTTCTCTGCCATCCTCTCTTCCCCTGGAGCCTGGTGACTATGGACTGAAACTGTGATCCAATGTAAATCTCCTTCTTTACATTTCACGGGTCAGTTGTGTTGCAGCCACACGAAAGTGACTAAGTCACTGATGACTGTAGTTAATATACATTGACTACTTGACATGTGCAAGCACCGCTCTAAGGGCTTTACATGTACAATACAAATAACTGCAGCCATCTGATGGGGCTGTCACAAGGGTTAATTTCATTGATTCTTTCCTCAGCTTGACACGGTATGCCCTAGCATTATTTCTGTTTTGTGTTTGAGGAGACACAGACACAAAGAGATCAGATGACTTGCCCAAGGACACACAGCTTATAAAGTGTTCGAAGTCCACGCTCCTAAGCTTTACTCATGACTGACTAGTGAGAAGTGACCAACTGTGTTTTTCTACCATGAGTGAAACACAGATTTCTTCCAAAGATGACATAATAAGAAAAGTCAACTGCTTTGGTGAACTAAGTTGTTCACTGAGTTACTTAATTCTCCTAATATGCTCCAAGCTGCCTTGGATTATTTTTTGATGTGTAGAGATAGTCTTCCACAATACGCAGCACCAACACTGAGAATTATTATTTCAGAATCTTTAATTTTCTTGTTTCAGATCATGATGGGTATATACAGTGTACCAATAAAGATAAAAATAAACTAAAAAATGAACAAACTTTTAAGAAATTAGTCATTTAAGTTTTTATCAAATCAAATCAAGAAACATATGAATAGTTAATAGCAATTCAGTTTGCTACAATAATGTCAAAGTGACAAAGAAACACATTTTCCAGAATGAACATGGATAACTTTGGAGATAGAACGATTTTACCAGCATAATCTAAAAGCCCAACAACAGGTTTGTAGAAGACAATTTAAAAGCCAGAAGCAGTGTAATATTCCATTTATGATGAGATTTAATCATTTTTCCCAAAATGGTCATACCTTCAGAACATAACTCATAAGTAAAATAAATAGGTCACAGATATGTAAATATCATATCTTTTCTCTGGTATGAGAAACTGAAGTTGTAAATGTGTTCTAGAATGCATGATTGATATTGTGAACTAGTAAATATTCAAAGGGAAATGGGGTTTAGGGCTAAATAATGAGAAAAGAAAAAAATTGAAGGGAAACAATCCTTATGTGTATAAGGGCGGGAGGCGGTGGGGGGGGAGGGAAGGGGAAAAATGAGAATTATGTCATATACTGGTCCAGATTCTCAGTGTGGACTGTACTTGTGATGTGTATATATAATGTATCAATAAAATGTACCAATTAATAATAAATAAATAATTAAATGAGTGAAAGAATAAATAAATAAATAAATAAATAAATAAATAAATAAATAAATAAATAAATAAATAAATGCCAGGAGCCTCATGTATAAGTTGACTGCAGCTTTCCAAGCTTTTTTGGATGTGATTCTCTCCCTTTAGTCCCAAGGAACCAAAGACTTGAGACTTTCTTTTTGTCTCCTAAGTTAAATCTTATTAGGAGGTATGTGAGTCCTCCTAATAAGGTGAGTTTGTGTGGAAGAGAAGGCCAAGGCTGCAAACACCCACAGTTCTCCTCTTCTACTTGGAACCAAAATGAAACTACATTTCCCAGACTCCTAGTATTCCGACCAGGCACAGATGGGGAAAAGCTGGTCTCCTGTCAAGTCCTGTGTCATACTCTAGTCTATCACCTCCCCCATCTGCTGGGTGGTATGGGCTGTTCTGTACTGAAGATGGATATTAACTAGGTCTCCTGATTACCTGCATCAGACAGAAAGAAGAAAAAGAAGTAAGCAGTCATTGTATTGGGCCGCTGAGGTTTTCATAGGTAAATAAGTAGAAAAAACCAATGTCCTTCTCCAAAAGACAAAAGAGCTCTTATAGCAGCTACAATTACTCATTCTGATTAAAACAGTTCTGGTGAAAAAAATCCACATTTAAATGAGAGATGGTGATTGGTGTTCAATGATGGAGATTTAGGGGAAAGTCTGTGACAAGCATCCTTGGCTGCAAAAGCCCAGCTGATCATTCTAAGGGTCCTGACTGCACAGCAGAACACCCAGTCAGCTGCTCTCTCCCCACACACCCTGCTGGTCCCTGAGGGTCCCCCCAGCCTCTCCTCCACAATCAGAGAGACCCTGGGCCACTCAGCATCCGTCATGACCTGTAAAACACCCGAGTTCTTATGCTGGGTCACTTAGCAATTTGCTTACAAGATCTACACCCACCTCCTTATCTCTTATATAAGGAAAAAGCACTTCCACATAGACTTGTCTTGAAAATTGAAAATCAGTTTTCAAGTGGTTTACATCATTTTGCATGCTGTGCACCAATCTACATTAGCACTACTACTGTTATCCTGAATACTGTTATAGCACCAGAGTTATTTCCAGCTCTTACTTGGAAAATTAAGACACTATCTTACATGTCTTCAAGGGTAGGGACTTTGTTTCTTTTATCTTTATCATGTAGGAAGTTTTGAGGTAATAATAAAGCTGTGTTTATTTTAATAATCCTATTTTTCAAGTTCATGTCTTCTAAGTTCTCACTCAGTCAGAAAAACTCCTTTTGATTTAACTTTCTGATATATAAGGAAAGTACTTCCAACTTTTAACTGGCACTGAATACTCCAAAGGCAATAGCAAGTAGAAGGGAGGTCTTGGTCAAGGTAGGTGTTTCTACCTTCTTTTCCCCAAAGCTCAGTGGCATTTTGTACAAGAAGTTAAACTCCTGTTATTTAGTAATTCCTAATTAACTGCACCACTGATTTTGTTTATGGAAGAAAACAACCGGAAGTTACACAGAAAGCCTCTGCTCGCTGCTGCCCCAGCTCAGCCCCTCCCTGCCGCATCTTTCCGATGTCGCTGAATCACATGGGAAGGTCAAAGCCAGCTGTGAAGAATGACAGGTAACATCATCATGAGCAAGATTTGGATGGGGTGAGGACATTTGCAATGAATTTTACACAGAAAGAGTCCATCCCCCCCCCCAAATCCCCTGGAAAGAGCTAATGATTAATACCAAAAAGAACATGTTTGCCCTCTCTCCTTCACTGGACTTTTCACCACGGTCGGAGCCTGGCTCTGTCCTGTGAGCAAGGATGTAATCATTGGCCCAAGTTTACAAGCTCTGTTCTCCCAGTTCAAGGCCAGTCAGTCACCATCTTAGTTTTTTTTTTTTTTTTTTTTTTTTTTTTTTTTTAAGAAAACAAGTGGAGCGGGAACAAAGACCATGAATGTGACCGAAAGGGACGTGGAAACACAAAGGATAAGTGGCTGATTCCAGGGTGAGGATAACTCGACTCGCCTGCGTGCCACTCACAGAAGGGGAAAGAGAAAACCAGTCCTTGCCTGAGTTTGAAGGTTTCTGTACAAATCACTTGCTTGTGGGTTTCTTTCATAAACTGAATCATTGATGTATGTAGGAATTAATAAGTAACAAGTATTTAAAAATTGAGAAATGATCAAAGTATGCTGTGTGCATCACAAATTTGCCAAAATGAAGCCTGCTAATTCATATAACTAATACATGCTAATTGAAAGACATAGAAAAGTAAACAGAAATTTTCTGCCAAAAATTTTGTCTTCCATGAAAGCAGAAGCCATATTTTTATGTATAAATAATGTGGTTATTTTTTGTCAGAAAGATGTAGGGCAGATAATATAGAAAAATGGTGAACTGTAAGAAAATGAATACCAGGAAGTCAAATCGAGTCAAAACACACTTTTTTCCCCAAAACGTTGAGAAACACTCTTGTCTTCGTTTCATTTCTGTATATAGGTTTCTGTCCTACATAGCTAAATATATTGAATCAGTTGTTCGGGCTTTCCTTTTATTAGCATGAAGGTTCTGTTTGCACCAAGAGGAGAAAGACAGTTGGCTACCCTCCTTATCTGTGAGGTCTCTGAACTCCCGTCACACACTGGGCCCTCTGGAGAAACCAGGAAGTGCTGGACACACACTGTCCCCAGCGTCTCTCTGCACTTGTCCTCCACTAGGCACACAGCACACCCTCGATTTCTGGAGAAGGAGAAGGAGAAGGTTACGGATGCAGGAAGAGGAAGTCTCCGGGAATCGTCCTACCCTTGATAAGCTCCCACTCATCACTGTTGCGGACCCTGCCCCCACGAGGGGTCTCACGTCCAGGGTCAGTGCCTTCAGGTCATACGCCTGGGGTTGTGGCAGACCAGGGGGCCACCTTCGCTGCCTTCCCCAGGCACTGCCTGTTTGGCCTCGGAGTCTGGTAATATTCCTATGTTCTCCACAATTTAGTGGCCTCCCATTCTCCCATTCTAGCTTTGCCCTTTTGTACATTGACCCTTGAATGATTTTAGTTTGACAGGAATTGCTAAAAATAGGCCAGAGAGCTTCCATGTACCTCTCCCCACTTCCACTAACAGCAGCATCTTCTGTGACTCTAACCTCAGTTTCTCCAGTTTTCTTTAGTTGTCTGTCTTTCTGTTTCCAGGATCCAACTCATGAAACCATATTATATTCCATGTCCTATCTCCTTAGGCACCTCCAGCCTGTGCCAACTTCTTGGCTTTTCCTTGTCTTATGAGTGTGATTAGGTTCTGTGATTAGGTATTTTCCTCTGTTGGTCTGTTTTGTGGAAAACAAGGCCCACATTCATCACGGGGAATTTATACATGTGTATCACATCTAATTCTCTATTTTGCACCTTCTCTTTTCTTCCCTGCATACCTTCTTCCCCTTCTCAATTCGGTTTATTCTTCAGTTCTTTTTTTTTTCCCTTTAAATCCCTTTTCCATTTCTTCCTCTACCTTCCTCTATCTCATTCCCCCTCCCATTTGAAAAAGTTAATCCTGCTTCTTAATATCTATACTCTAATTTGCTGTTTATTTATACTTTGGGTTTGGAAACAGCCCATATACTTACCAGCAGATGAATGGGTTGAAAATGTGGTTTTTCTATCAGTGTAGTATTACTCTGGCATAAAGAAGGATAAACTTGAGGCATTTTTAGCTAAACAGATGCACCTTGAGTGAAGTAAATCAGGCACACAAGCTTAAATATTGCACTATTTCTCTTGTGGGTGGCCAGATGCATTGCAAGACATCCCTTTGCTTGAGTTTGGCTGGCAGTTTCCCATGAACAGACTGAGTAATGAATGTGGAGTAGGGGCTCTCCGGAGGTTGTGCACCCTTCTCAGAACATAATCTGAGAAAGTACATGACTTTGATGTCTTTTCACTGGTGATGACAACTAAGAGCTATTGGCTAGCTTGGCAAATGCTAGGTTACAATAATACCAACCTCCACTTTTTCCAGTTTGCTATTCTAGTCATCAGAACCAAATCATTAAGCGTAGCTAACAAGTGGGGAGTTAAACAGCACCTCCTGAAATTTTTGGACATATGTGAAAATCACCACAGTAAATGAACGTGGTTTTTTTTTTGTTTGTTTTGTTTTGTTTTTTAAATAAGGTCTTGCTTTATAGTTCAGGCTGGCCCTGAGCTCACTGTGGAGCCCAGGCAAACCTCGAACTCAACAATCCTCCTGCCTCTGCCTCCCCAGTGCTGGGATTACGGGCATGAGCCACCAAGCCCGGCATTTCTTGTAGGTGGTACTGGCTGCTGGTGGGCATGAGTCACCACGCCCAGTATTGTTGTATGTGGCTACCAGGGATAGAACCAGGGCACCTTGCGCCTGCCCAGCAGGCACTGGGATCATTGAGGAAAATCTCCAGCCCCAAATAAATATACTTTGAGGGAGATACTTCGAGCATCCTATTCCTCCTGAAAGTTGCATCCATTAACTTAAAGTTTTGTTGATAGATCTTTCCTGAAACAAATATTACTATAGAATGCTAATAGCAATTTTCTATGTCTTTAAGTTCTTCTGTAGGTACTCATTGGAATTCTTCCAAGACATATATTTTTCTATGTATGCATTTATTAACTCACTCATTTTTCTCTGTCTAGACTCACGGGCATCTATTTTATTGCATGGTCTTATGATCTAGTAGCACTGTTATTTATTTTATTGCTCAAATTCTTGACAGTGTTAGCTATTTGTGTCTCTTCCAGGTTATTTGCTGTATAACTCTGACATGCCAGTATCCTGATTTAAGAAATCATTACTACAACCCTAACTTCAAACATTAAGATGTTACAGGACCACTTTCACATAATCTTTTTGCCAAGGAGCTCTAATTCCTTTTATTGAAGAGTGGTACTTAGAAATCCACAAGCCTGGCCTGATGACCTGTAATCCTCAAACTCTGAAAGACAAGAAGATTGCAGGTTCAAACCCATCCTGGGCAATTTGGCAACTTAGGATGTGACACCATGTCTCAAAGTAAAAAATAAGAAAAGGGCTGGCGATGGAGCTCAGGGCAAAAGCCTTGATTTTGATCTAGTATCAAAAAGAATAAGGATAGAATCAGATTCAGAGGCAAAGCCAGGAGAAAGAGGAGGAGGAGAAGGAGGAGGAGGAGGAGGAGGAGGAGGAGGAGGAGGAGGAGGAGGACCCAAGGATTTAACTCAGTGGTTCTGGTGTCTGCCTAGCAAGCACAAGGGCCTGAGTTCAGTCCCCGGTAACCACATACAACAATACTGGATGTGGTGACTCACACCCAGCAATCAGTACCACACTGCACAATGCTGGGCATACTGGCTCACACCTGTCATACCAGCATTTGGGAGGCAGAGGCAGGAGGATTGGTGAGTTTGAGGCCTGAGCTGCATAGTGAGCTCAGAGCCAGCCTGGACTACAAAGCAAGACCCTGTCTCAAAAAAAAAAAAAAAATGCCAGGCGTGGTGGCTCACGCCTGCAATCACAGCACTCGGGAGGCAGAGAAAGGATTGCTGAGTTCGAGGCTTGCCTGGGCACCATAGTGAGCTCAGAGCCAGCCTGAACTACAAAGCGAGACCCTGTCTCAAAAA
>PVIC010004611.1:0-61691 GCA_004025085.1 Thryonomys swinderianus
AGGTGTCTATCATGCACTGCCCCCAGCTCACACTGCGGAGGGTTTTGAGGCTCAGATACGCCTTTTCCTAGTTGGACCACAATAACTGGCTCCTTTCAGACTCCAGTGATCAGAATCATTTTGTTATTTGTTCTTTTTCCCACTAATTCTGACAATGCAGCTCCTCTTTGGATTGATTTTGCTGATATTTCTTCATTTCTCAAAGGGCTTTCTAATATATTATTTCATTTAATCTTAGAAATCCTAAAATATGGTTCTACCCTACAGTTGAGCTATATAAGACTTAAAAACATACAGATACCTTGCTTAAAGTAATAGACCAGAACAGTAGTTTCCCCGAACCTCCCCATGGAGAGATGCTCAAAGATCCCTGCTGACACAGAGAATGACAAGTCCTATGTATATGTTTCCCCTAGAGATACATATCTATGATGATGTTCAATTTATAAAGTAGGCATAGGAAGAGATTAATAGCAAATACAAATAAAAATAATTTTAACAATATACTCAAGTTATTTAAAACTTATGAACTATTTACTTCTGGAATTTTCCACTTAAGATTTTTGAGCCATGGCTGACTGCAGGAATAGAAACTGAGCAAAATGAAACCACAGATACAGAACACAGAAGGGATCAGCTGTAGTCTGTGGATGGGGCAACACAGAAGCCCTGTCTTCCAGCTCGTTTCTTCACATTTTTGGACTTTTCTAATCACAGAGTTCCCGAACAAGCAGGACAGTGACTTCCTTTTTTAAGTCTCTGGACAAAAAAAAAAAAAATGCTCTTGATCAGGACTTGGGAAGCTGAGGCAGGAGGTTCATGGAAGCCAGTCTGGACTAATACTGAGCTCAAGTTCAACCTGAACTACATAGTGAAGCCCCATCTCAAAAACAAAAATCAAATAAAAATTAACCAACCAAAAACTGTCTACCAGACAATCTACAAGTTCTGGGAGTCTGATAAAAAGTAGCCAGCAAAGCCCCCTTAAATAAAAGGATTAAGACAAGGATGAGCTGCTGGGGCTGAGCCAGGTTGCCTTTGGGCTTCTGGTGCCCAGGGGAACTTCCCAGAAGGCCATGGTCTGGTTGACAGCAGGCAGGCAGCCACTGACCATCACAGACCACAGTGGGCCTGTAGGGTCACACTGTGAGCTACACGGGCTGTAGCAGGTGAGGGACAGTGAGATCCTCAGATCTGCACAAGCGCTGAGCAGCATTAAGGCCCTTGTGGGGAACATGGGCTCTGTGAAGCCTGAGGCCGCTCTTGGCTTCTCTGAAGAGCCAGCAGCAGCAGCAGCGAGACGACAGGAGACTCACAGTGGGCACCAGCTCTGAACTGCAGGCATCACGCTGTGCTCTCCGGTGTGCAACCGCACAGTCTGCCGGGTACTCCGACAACTACCTACTTCTGAAACAGCTGGCCTCTGGCCACTGCCCAGCATCCTCCAGGAGGGGCCAGTCTTTGTGGCAATCCAGTATCCAAAGGGTTGGCATGTGGGAGAGCAGGAGACCTCCACGTCCAGCCGATGGCTGGGTCCATTCCCTGGTCAGCGCTCGTGTAGCCACTAGTCATGAGGTGCTGGGAATGTCATCCTGTGTGAGCCTGGGCGAAAGGCTCAGGAGAGCTGCCCCATGGGCGAGCCCACCGAGTGCTTGGAGCTTCTCCACGCTGGCTTTCACCAGGGCGTGCTCGGCCTCTTTTCTGGTATAGCCCTTCTTGCTGGCCGGGGGTGAGTCCACACACCATTTCCCTGGGTGGCAATTGTCCCCGGACCTCCTGTCCCTCATGTTTGCTAGCATCCAGTGGGCCACCCTACCAGCTAAACCAGGGCGAGGCCCAGACACCCAAACTCTCGGCGCCATTCCTCCCTGGGTGGGTTTTCTGGCACCCTTACCCGCCTGCTCTCCAAGGAGGCTTGCTGTAATTTGGAGGAAGCCAGGAAGAATCCCTGGTGTAAAGAAGGTTCAGTGAGACAAACAGCCTTTCACATTGCCTGGGGCGCTGCTTCAAAGCAACCAACACAGACAGAAACTCGGAAGAGAGTGTGTCATCGCCGGACACCAGCCCCAGGCACAGCAGAGCAGCAGGTCATCACAGTCTGCCCCAGGGCGTGGCCATCCAGGGCGTGGCAGGGCAGGGAGGCGAGGCGGACACAGCTCCACGCTGAACACACAGCCAGGACCTGTGAACCTGTAGCGCACGTCGGGCGGGAACACGTAAACAAGCTCATGGCTCATTCAGGTGACTTTGGCCCTGCCTTAATCAGGGCACACATTTCACCTCTAGGCTTGGGGCGGTGAGAGAGAGCGTCCTTGTAGAAGCAATGAAAATGTTGGAGGAAACTTGGACAAGAGAGAAAAAACCAGCCTTGCTGCTCCAGGTTAGAGGTTTTCCATTGGAACTTTGCCCTGCAGGTTTGGGTCTCGGCTGTTTCCACCAGGCTCCCTCTGCAGACCCGTGTTCTCTTTGGGCCCCTTCACAGCGCGCCCAGTGGCTGCGCAAGATTTCTACGGCATCTCTGTTTCCACGGCTCATCCGCGCGTGGTTCTCAGCAAGGCTGCCGTGGGTACCTCTGACTTTAATTTCTTCCACGCCATGCAGTTTCCAAGGGAGCGAGAGGATGTCCTAGTGTCTGACTAGGGCACGGGCAGCATGACGGAGAACTAAGGTGTAGTTTTAATTTCTCTCTCTCAAAAAATTAAGACATTAGGGCCGGGGATCTAGCTCAAGGGGCCCTGTGCCTACCTGTGAAGTCCAAGGGCCGGAGGAGTTCGATCTAACATTAAATTCTGACATTGAAAGTCACATGTTCATAAATCCCCTCGAAATACTCCATTTCAAATATACTTATTGTGTCACTCCTGCCGCTCCCAGGCCGTTGAGTCCTCTCACCTGAGTGCCCTTGGCTGTGCTGTCCCGGCCTTGGCGTCTCCCTCTAGGGGCATTCGGACTTCGGGCGGAGCAGGAAGTCACAGGGCGCCAGACCCTGGAGGAAGGCGCGGGGCTCCGGCGGCACGCTTCTCCTTCCCGTTTCCTTTCTGAGGGACCCTGAGGCCGGCGGAGGGCGCGGCGGGGCGGGGCGGAGGGCGGCAGACGCGCTGCTCCCCCGCCTGGCGGCCGCCTGTGACCAACCTCTTTCCGCGCGGGGACCGAGGCCGCGAGGCGCCCGCGAAGGCCCGGGTGAGGCGGGCAGGCGGAGGTGGAGGAGCCCGGACCTCGAGGCCGCAGGACTCCGCCGCCGCCGCCCCCAGCTCCCTCCGCCGCTCGGGTCTGCATCCGACGCGCCGGCACGGCGCTCCGGGGTCGCTCCCAGTCCGCGGGCGTTTGCTGCCAGCTCCGCCTGCTCGTTGCGGGGCTCCCGGCGTGTCCCGACGTTGCGGTTACCGAGCTCTCGCCGCTTCTCTGGCAGCAGCTTCGGGGCCGCCGACCGAGGCCTCGCTGCGTCCCCTGGGCCAAACCCCGCGAGCCCCTGTGCACCCCGGTCCCGACGCGCGGCGCGGTTTGCCCCACTTTATCTCGCCTCCTCCACGTGGCGACTTTGTGGCGGGAACCGAGCCGCACGGGTCGGTATTTCCAGGGCCCGGAAGCAAGTCTCACACCACACGCCTCCATGCATACTGGCTGGTCGGGCCCAGGATTTCACGGTCCGCGCCTGTCACCTGACAAAAAGCTCCATTTAACTCAACACGTCCAGCAGGTGAAGACCACAGTGGAGCTTCCAGGACGGGCCGCTGTGACCTGGTCTGTCACATCCTTGTCCGTCCTCCCCATAGTATCCTAGCAGCGCCGTCCCAGGACGTTTCGCGGACAAGAGCTGCCCTGGCTGTAATAAGGAGTACGTTTCATACAGGCTGCGTGTGTGGTGGGGTGCTCACGAGAAAACTCAGCTTATAATGTTAGAAAATGCTCCCCTCGTTCAAATGCTTGGTTACAAGTCTGACGACAAGAACCATTTACCCATTGACCAGTGTGCTCAACGCCCAGCATCGCAACGTGCTCTCCAGTCCCGTCTAAGGGAGGCTGGACGGAGGCTGCACCTCCACCCACAGCGACAGGGACAGACCCGCTGCAGCTGGCAGCAGCCAGGCCTCATTTCCACGATGGACTGAGCCGGCAAGAAGAGAGCCTGTGACCTCCTCAGTCACATCCACAGAGAGAGCTTGTGGCGCTGCCCGGAGGACCTGGCCCAGGTCCATGGCTCCTTCCCCTCTCACAGGGCTCCTCTCAAACTACCATTCAGCCAGACCTGCTAAGGAGCATCACACGTCCTGACAGCAGTCATTCCTAAGAAAGGGATGCGGCACTGGCGAGGGAACGTGCTTTTCAGAAAGATCTTACGGAAGCCTAGGAACAACCTTCTGTGTGCCCAGGACGCACTCTGTATATGTAGGTCACCCTACTAGGTCAGTGTTTCAGACTACTTTCCCTACTTTTTAAAAGAAACTGTAAGAGATATTCAAATGCCCTCCTAACAAGATATAAGTACTCCAAGTTATACCTGAAGTAGTCTTGACAATAACAAAATCAATTAATTAGATAAAATATTTATTGAGAAGTGATGGTACCAGCCGTCAAGAGCTCATGGGCAGTTAGCAAATGAAATTAATCTGGCAAAATGAGTGCTTTCCCAACCAGGGGTAGCTTCAAGGGATTTACTGCTTTTGTAAATTCTCACATACCATCTGGAAGTCATTTCTAGAAATGAGCTGGAAGTGAGTACCTGAAATACAGGTGGCCTCTGTCCATACAGCTCAGCAATGAGGGACATGTTAGATCCCCAGACAGTGAGCTGCGGTTGTGCATGGCTTTAAATCCCTATGACTTAAACTTCAGCATCTCTCCTCCGCGTTCCCGGCCCAGGGCTCGTCCAGTTATTGACCCATTATTTGCCAACCCACTGTTCCTCTTGTGTTGATGGAGAATTCCTACTTGGTCATACCAAACAGAATCACTCATAATTTTATTTCCTTCCCCTTTCTGGGTGGCCACTGTGGCCGTCCATCGTACATGGGAACCACACATGTCTCCACAGCCACCACGGCTTCAGGACACAGATCTCCATCAGAATGAAGGCCATGCGTGATCTCCCTGCTTCCTCTCCCCCGCAGCCCATCCTCCAAACCCTTCTCCAACGACAACAAGATCAGTCTTTACCCAAAAACATGAAATCATGACATTGCACCTGGAGTACAACCCAAACTCCTTTCCATAGATCGTGGACCTCTTGAGCTCCCTTCAGGCCATGCTGCCCAGGGTGCCCCGCTGGCAGGTCTTCCCCACCCGAGTCTGCACATGAGTGCCGCTTACTGGTGATCTTCCTGGTTTCTAACACATCCCAGCTCACAGGCCAGGTGACTATCTGGTTAGTGAATGATAAATGCAGGTTTCTCTGCTTATTTCCTCTTCTGTTCTTTGCATGGCTGCTTTGTCATGCAAATACCAACTCTGTAAGAACTGGATTAAGTCACTTACTAAAAAATATCTTCTAATAGGTCACTTGTCTTTGGAAATACCAGCTTTGTACTTCATGTGAAACTGACTTCCTTTCTTATCAGAGTCTAAGCGATGCTATGGCCATCTGTTGTGTCTACCAGTGTATTAAGTAGTAGTGCTTAGCACTTGCCTGGGATGTGCTGGTAGTTCTGAACAAAGGTCTGTTCGGTGGATTAATCATTTGTACTAGGCTGTGTGGGTATAATAAACACCAGCACCCACATCAGCAGTTCAAAGCAGTCATGCGTATTCATATTTTTTAAAAGTGTTTCTTCAAGGGCTGGGGATGTAGCTTAGTGCCTAGGTGCTTATCCAGTATGCGTGAGGCCCTGGGTTCAGCCCCCAGGGCTGAGAAAAAGGAGAAGGAGGAGGAAAAATAATAATATGCATTTCTTCTTTTGGAGTGAGAATTATTTATTTCCTAACTTTGAGCCAACACCAACACCAATACTAAGGAAACTGAAATTTAAAATATCAGTTTTTGTGGTTATTACTCTGAGCTAATCTCAGAAAATGAGACTCATTCTCAGATCACATATCATAAGTCATTAACTTTGAGAAGGTACTGTTCTATATGAGGGATGTATTTCCAGCCTTGGGTTTGGAAATGCCATGACTTAACATCTTCAGAATTTTGTACGTTATATTCTCTGGAGAACAAATAGTCCATTAATCGCCTTTGCAGTTGAGGTAGAGGGACAGGAGGGAGTGGCAGTAACGACTAATAACCATAAAATTGGAAATCAATGCTTCAGCCTCCAGTCAAGATAGCACTAATAGTGTTCAGGTTGGTTAACATCTGGCCTCCAAGTGTCACCAGTCGTGAACACCACCCCATGCAGACAGCCTGGTGTTAGGATTGCAGAGTGTTTTGGGGGTGGGGCATGAGATAGGAAACAGATCCAGATGTTTCTTCTGTACATGGGCAGTAATGCACGGAAGAGCTCGGTGGTGCTGAGCAAGCCCTCTGAGTGCCTCATTCCACTCTGCTCATCATGCTACAAGGAAGGAAGGAACTTGCTTTCATGGACATGAAAACTGAAGCTCAAAGGTTTAAACAGCTTGGTGACAACCACTTGGCCGGCTGTCTCATGGTAGGCCTTGAATTTAGAACTGATTTAATTGGACACGTTAACAACTTGATCATCTGTAAACATCTGCTCTTCCTTCTAGTGAGTCCAGGTCAGTTTCCCTCTTCTCTGAGCCCAGCCTTCCTGTCCCCTTGTTTACTAACATAGAATGCTGCTGTCTCCATATCTTCATTTGTCAATTGGTGCATCAGCAAATAATCAAACCGTACAGATGTATGTCTAAAACACCAACCTGTGAACAAAAGTGATCAAGAAGTTTTCCCTCAGACTTGCAAAAGTTGGGAGATCTCATCACCCAGCAAGACAGACATCCAAGAAGTGTTAAAGGAAATTCATCAGACAAAGGAAAAATAATGCCAGGCAGAAATCTGGGTCTATACAAAGGATGAATATATATTGTTCCCTTTTATTAAAATCCCTGTAAAAGATGACTGAGAATTGAACATACTAATTGTGTATTATGAGATTCTTAACATATGTGAAAGTAAATGGCAAGAGAAGGACATATAAAGAAAGATGGGGGGAATGAAGAGTACTGTGGAAACTCTTACCTTCTATGTAAAATGGTGTAATGCTGCCTTAAGGAAGTCTGCAATAAAGATCTAAATAAACATTAAAATTGTGTAAAGATTTAAAGTAAATAAGCAAACAAAGAAGGTAGAGGCACCAAACAATTATCCAAAACCAGTACAGAAAAAGAAAAGCATTTTGTGAACTGCTAGCCTAAACTAAATTTGGCCTGAGTTGGCCACCATACTTGGAATCCTTACATAGTGATCTGCAAACCAATTCAGTACATACTAACTTTAGGAGAGCACTCTTGTGATATCTACTTAGGTCGATATCAGGCTGTCCCCGGTCAGTGACAGGATGGCTGCCCAGGCAAAGAAGGCTGCCTGCAAATAAGACAAATGCCCAGTGGTAGCCAATTATGCCTCTGTTCCTCTCTTTCATTTCTGTTCATAAGTGTAAACTGCCCCAGTGATGGAGTAGAGCTCTCAGAAGCTCTCTGGTTTAAGGATTTTAAATTTAATTTGGCTGAGCATGGTGGCTCACACCACCCAGCACTCAGAATGCAGAGGCAGGAGGATTGCTGAGTTTGAAGCTTGCTTGGGCTACATAGTGAGCTCAGGGCCAGCCTACACTACTAAGTGAGGCCATCAAAGGGTGGGGGTGGGAGGGAGGGAGAAGAGAGAGAGAAAAGAAGAAAGAAAGAAAGAAAGAAAGAAAGAAAGAAAGAAAGAAAGAAAGAAAGAAAGAAAGAAAGAAAGAAAGAAAGAAAGAAAGAAAGAGAAAGAAAGAGAGAGAGAGAGAGAAAGAAAGAAAGAAAGAAAGAAAGAAAGAAAGAAAGAAAGAAAGAAAGAAAGAAAGAAAGAAAAGAAAGAAATTTAATTTGTTCAAAGTTTTTCTTTTTAACAGGACAGATAAGATAAATAGCAAACAGCAGCACAGTAGTTAAGCCCAGTGGTCACAGAAGCTCTTTAAAATGTAAATGATCTAAACACAATAATTAAAAAACAGGTATTTTCAAGATGGATAAAATGTATGCTCTGACTCTAATGCTGCTTATAATAGGCCACTCTAAATATATAAAGATACAAGTTGGTTAAAGGGAAAGGAATGGGAAATATATATAGTGAAGGCACTAATCAAAAGAAATCTAGAGTGCCTATATTTATAGTTTGCTTGTTACCAGATTTCAGAGCCAGAAATATTACCAGGAATAGAGGATCATTTAATAATGACAGAAGAGTCAATTTAGATACCAGAAGGTATAACAACTGTAAATGCTTATGCATCTAATAACAGAGCTTCAAAATACATGAGGCAAAAATGTGATAAAATTGAAAGAAGAAATGAAAAGATTCACAATTAGAGTTTCAGTAATTGATAGAATAAACAGAAACCCCATAATAGTAAGGAAGACTGGGATGACACTATCCATCTGTCCTAATGGACACAGCCTATATTTCACAATAGCTGGATGCACATTCTTTTCAAGTATACAGAGACATTTACCAAGACAGATGATGTGATAAGCTATAAAACAAGTCTGAATATGTTTCTCAAAAAGCCCAAATATCACCAAGTTTCTTCTCTGACCAGAGGGCAATTAAGTTAGAAAGCAATAATAGGCAGATCCTTGGTAAAAGTCCAATTATTTAGAAACTGAACATACTACCTGTAATTCATGAATCAAAGCCCAAATCAAAAGGGATATTTTAAGTGTTCTCAATAATAATGAAAACATTACTCATCACAGTTTGTGAGATGCTGTGAAATCAGTTTTTATAAGGAAATCTATAGCAAAGAAATGCCTTTACTAGAAAATAAGAAAATAAAGTACTTCAATATCTAACTTAAGAAATTAATGAAATAAAGCCAAATGAATTCTAATAAGCAGGAGGAAGAAAAACAAAGATAAAATAGAGAATTAAAATACAGAGAACAGTTCTTTATTGACAGAGATAATCAATAAAGCTAAACACATTACTGATCAATACAATTCATAAACCTCTGCTCGAATTTAAAGCCAAAACAGGTTTTTTTGGAGTGATTAATAAAATCCAGAAGCTTCTAGTCAGATTTTGAAATACAGTGTGTGTGTGTGTGTGTGTGTGTGTGTGTGTGTGAGAGAGAGAGAGAGAGAGAGAGAGAGAGAGAGAGAGGAGAGAGAAAGAAAGGGAGAATAGAGGTACACAAGAGAACACTATCAGGAATGAGAGGGGGCATATGAGGATAGATTGTAGAGGTACAAGAAGAAGTTAGGCGGTATTGTGAATGACTTTAATGCTAGTACATTTCAGAGTTATAGAAAATTGAAAGTGGATGCACCTTGAATGTTAAATGAAATAAATCAGACACATGTTTAAATACTCCATTGTTAATATTATATGAGAAACCCAAAATATAAATAAAGAGCAAAAATTAATGATTTATAATGGAAAATAGATGGATAATGAAAATAGGAAAGCAGATGTTTGGCAAGTGGGAAGGGACTGAGGGTTGGAGGGAGGGGAAGGGGGAGGGGAAAGAAGAAAGGATCGAGATGTGTTCTGGGTGTGCACCAACTGTGCACGAAGAAAGTGATTGCTGTGTCCTGTGAACATGGAGAATCAAGGCAGATTGTGTAAAGGTACAAATTCCCTATAATGAACGTGATCATTATATATGTCAAAGGTGTACCAATACAACTGATTTAAAAATAGGAATTGAGTTAAAAACACTGATAGACTTGTACATGTTATAGAAATTAAACTTTAATTTTTTTTTGAGACAGTTTGTAGTTCAGGCTAGTTCTGAGCTCACTATGTAGCCCAGGCAAGCCTCGAACTCAGCAATCCTCCTGTCTCTTCCTCCCGAGTGCTGGGATTACTGGTGTGAGCCACCACGCCCGGCACTGTGGTAGGTGGCATTGATGGCTGGTGGGCATGAGTCTCCATGCCCAGCATTGTATGTGGTTACCGGGGATCGAACTCAGGACCTTGCGCTTGCAAGGCAGGCGCCGGAACCATTGAGCTAACCTTCTGACCCAAACTTTAAAATTTTTAAAACATTCCCACAAAAATGCTTGCAAAAATGTAGGGAAATCACGCCAATCATACAATCTTTTCAGAACATGGAAGATATGCAAACACTTTACTGGATAAAGAAGATGTGGATTTTTTATAAAATGGAGCATTATTCTGCCATAAAGAATGACAAGATCGATACATTTATGTGCAAATGGAGACACCTGGAGGATATACTAATAAGTGAAATAAACAGATCACAGATAGGCAAATACTGGATCTTCTCTTTGATATGAACACCTGTAGATGCAAATGATCTCTAGAAAGTATGACAGTTTTTATAGAATGGGAAATTTCCATAGGAAATTTGGTGTGAGAATGTAATGAGGGGAAGGAATAAATATGATTCAGAAAGAAAATAAAAGAGTATGTATAAAGGGGGTGGGGAGGTGTGGGTGGGTAGGGATATGGGTAAAAATGAGAATTAACTTGTGTCATATACTGGTACAAATTCCCCAATGTTATATGTGATTATGAGCTGTATATAAATTGAACCAATAAAGAATTCAATTTTTAAAATGCAGGGAAATCATGCCAATCATACAATCTTTTCAGAACATGGAAGATATGCAAACACTTTATCGCTCATTGTAAAAGGTCAGGATATCTTTGATGACAAAGAGAAACAGCCTCAAAAAAAAAAGAGAATTGCTGGCATTTCCCTGTAGTATAGATGGAAAAATTGTGAAGAAAGTATAGTGAATCAACTGCAGTTTTTGAAAAAGCTTACACATTATGATCAAATGGAGTTTATCTAAAAAATACAAGTTTATTATAATACTCAGAAATCATCGTAAATGTGGCTTGGTGACACATGTCTATAATCCTAGCACTCTGGGAAGCTGAGGCAGGAGGGTTGCAACTTGTAGGTGACCCTGTGTAGCTTAGTGATTTAGTGACATAAAAAATGGAAAGGGGCTGGGGATGTAGTTTGATATGAAGGTCCCAGGCTCCATCCCCAGTGCCACAAAACAAAGCAAAAATAACCAATGCAATTCAACATATTAAAGGTGGAAAACAAGTAAACAAAAGTCATATAAATGTAGCAAAAGCAATGTACAAAATTCACCATCTATTCCTGACTTGAAAAGAAAACCTTCCATGAAACTAACACAAAGAAAATTCTTTAACTGGATGAAGGACGTCTATGAAAACACGCAGCTAACATCATACTTTTGGGTAAAGTGCTGAATTATTTCTCCATCCAGTTAGAAGCAAGGCAGGATTTGCATTCGGTCCCGTCTGCTTACTTCGCCCTGGAGGATCCGTCAGGACTCGTCATGTGCGATGCTGTCCTAGGAAACGGCTAACAGGTGAGTGGAGAAACAAACTGGGATGTGTCCTCAGAATGGGACACATTCAGCAATGGGAAAGAACCAACCAAGATTCTTGGCCAACATGGAAGAGTCCAGACGACTATGCAGAAGACCGAAGGCAGATGAGGGCACATGCACTGTGCAGCCCTGGCTGAAAAGCGCAGGAAATAAAACTGGTCTCTGCGGAGAGACTCAAAGTCTGGTCGCCTGGACTTGGGTATCCTCTGCCCTGGGCTTTTGGGACCCCGCCTTCTCCAGTTCCTCCTATCTCGCTGCCTTCCCAACTTTAATCTCTTTCTAAAGTTGAAAAGTTAGAGAGTTCCTGGGCCACGCTTTTCTCTTTCCATAAACTTATTTTGAAGGTGATTTTTAGGGTCACCAAAGACTTCCTCACGTGATTAAAACAGCGAAAACTACAGAGAGAATATGAAGAATTCACAAGCCAGCCAGACAACCAAAGCTGCCACCTCAATAAGCCCACAGACAAGTTTAAAGGATGGTCAGCGTTTGGTGTGGACACGGGCATCACTGAGAGCCCAGGGTTCACACTGATTTTGTGCAACTGTGTTTTGTCTTCAGCTCTGTGGCAACCTTACATAAAATGCATCCCATTTCTATAAATTGACTTAGCATTGATCTTGCACCTGAAACATCGGTGTTCCAAAAATAAATGGCACCAAGATTCCATTAGAGCTTAAGCAATGTCTTCAGGTTTTGTCAATATTCGCCATTATTTTTAGAAATTCAATCTTGCTGTAACTGAAACCAGATGCTTGAGCAGAGGTTGCATCTCAGCCCTCTGCCAGCTGGGAGGCACCCTGTTTGATTCCCCCCAGTGCCACAGGAGATTCCCCTCCAGAGCCAGGTAGGCCTGGATATGCCGCACAGCTTTCTTGGGGAGCTGGGGTAACCCTTTACCTTGCTTGCACTTACTCACACAGGGAATGTACAAATCTTATGTCACCACGACAGGCTTCCGATTTTCTTCCTAGAGCAATCATTTTAGTAACAGCATCTAGAAGCAGTGTGTTAAAATAAGCAGAGAAGGTGCTAATCTTTAGCCAATGTGAATTCATTTTCCTCTTCACCTTTGAAACGTGCACCCGGCAAGACATTGTCACTTTCCAGATCCACAGAAACCTGCCTGCCTGTGGCTCCAGTCCTCGAAGAAGCACATCCGCAGAGTGTCTTTCAGGGGCCGCTTCTTCTCTGTGCCTGGCTTCCAAGTCACTCGCAGGTGCACGAGTCCATGTGAAGGGTTAGCTTATTGGACACAGTCATCCCTGAATACACCTCGGCTCTGAGGACATTTCATTTCCTTGTTTTATCTTCTCCCAACCAGTTCTCTCAACATGGTTTTCCTCTTTAATATTCAATCATCCTAACTTACTGTAAATGACCAGGTCCAACCAAAAGAGCACTCTCAGGAACCCAAAAGGTGGAGGCCCCTCACACAGTGTGTACTTGGGGCTCACACAATGTGTACTTGGGGCTCACTGAGGCATATGCTGGTGTCTCAGCCATGGCTACCATGCTGAGCAGTTTGCACTCACTGGATTTGGCCTCTGGATTTTATGTGAGCCCTTTAACTGTTTCCCTCTTCTTCCCAATGTTTGAAAAAATTCCACTGTTGAGCATGGCCATCTTATCCTAGACAAGGAAGCCATAATATTCGTTCTATTTCCCATGCAGGTTGGTTTTACAATTCATGTACTAGTTTCACAGAGAATTGGGAGGTAAACCACATATCTTCGCTTGCGCTGCTCTGTCCTCAGTTTCCTGAAGCCTGCCAGTTAGCCAACAGGGCTGTCTTGCTGGACCTGTGAAGACGTAGTATACAAAAGGCCTATTTCAGAGCAGATGCTCAACAAATAAGACCTTGGATCCTTATATTTTTCCCAGCATGTCATTAGCACTTTGCATAAATTGACTTATTTATAATCTTTATAATCAACCTATGAGGTGTATATTTTGACCTCATTATGTAAATGAGTTCTGTCATGCTAGAAAACTTAAACATCTTAGGAGCTGGTGGTAGACAGTAAGTAGGATTTGGAGTCAAACACAGCACACTTTACTCTCAGACCAGCATCCTTACTTGCGTACTAGAGCAGACACACAGGCTCAGAAGCCCTCAGGGAGAGGCGAGGGCTGGCAGAGCCCATCTAATGCCACGCGATCCCTGCACATGGATACCGAGCAGGCATCTTCAATGACGTGTGCCACAAAGTTACTTATTTTCCCAGTGGAATTTGATTCTTCAGCTCCTTCCCATGCCAGTGGCATTGCTAACTGCTCACCTGTTCGAACCAAACATTGTCCTTGACTTCCCTTCCGGACACAACTCATCCAGCTCATGAGTGAGGCCGGACGTCTGTGTGGCATTTCTCTCCTGGTTCTCACATGGTGGCCTGTTCAGATCACGATGTCTCACTGCACACACCACCTCTGCCCGCAGGGCATCCCCTGTGGCTCTGTGCAGTACGATCTGCATGCACTGGCCTCGCTGGACTCACTGGCACTGAGGGAACATGCTTCTCTTCAGCCGTCTCCACTGGGAGACGAGAGCTTTGCTCATGAGACGAGAGCTCTGCTCTCTCCCTTCCAACTAGGCCCCAGGGGTCTAGTATGGGGCCTGACACATTGAGGCTCTCCCCAAAACTTTGCTTAATAAAGCCAGCTGGATACAAGGAAATAAGAAGTAGTATGTGGGGTCTTAGTGAACTAGATTCTTAGCTTATATTTCTTTAAAAATTTCAAGTCGAAAGGTCTATTAGGATTTGTAATTCTTGTTTCACCTTTCTCACCTCCTACACCACTCCGACCAGCTCTACGAAAGGTAGAGGACTTGAAGGTCTGGGAATAGAATGAGTGTGAATTTATCCCATGAAGTACTCTCCTTGGAAAGTTATTTTTGGCACTAGATATTTAGTACTTGCACCCATGTAAAGAAATCGACCCATCCGCTAGGCTTTCTTCCACTCAAGCAGGAGCTGAACACGCAGCGGATCTATTGCCTCCTTGTGGTGGGTGAGTTGTCGACAGGACATTGTTACAAGGCCGTGGAAATGCTGGGGAGTCTGTGGTGAAGAGACAGAGGTCGATGTCCCCCAAGGGGGCACTGTGCACAAAACCCCACTACCGAGTTCAGGCAAAGACAGGCAGGAGGCTTCAACACGACTCCTCCGAGTTTTGTGGTGAAAGGACATCAGGCCGGGAGCAGTGGCTGAGGACGGCAGAATCCACTGCTGCTTCTTCAGGGTCACTCTCTCGTGCGGAGGCGAAAGAATGGTCAGCCTCAGGGGAGAGATGGGCAGCTGGACAGAGACACGGGCGGGCCCAGTGTGCCCAGGAGCCGCCGGCCTGGCTCAGCCCAAGCACACAGACAGGCCTGTGACAGATGAGTGACCCTCCTGGTAACTTATTCCTTTGCCCTCTCAGCAGGACCAAGATGGAGGAGCTGGGTGAGAGGCCTGAGGAGGGACACCCTCGATGCTGGGGGAGAAGTGATGTGCGGAGAACCTGTGGACTGAGGCTGACAGTGTCTCGCATTTGGGTCTTTACAGCAGAACTGGCCATGGAGCCACTAGCAGCTCTGGCCGGCACTGGGCTATTCCCATGTTGGGTCCTCGTGGGTGGGAGCGAATTACCCGGCTCCAAAATCTTGCCCAGAATTCTGGTGCATAGCTAAGGGTATCAAAAAAGGGATGGTTTTAATACAAGCACTAAAATCTAGGCTGGATAAGGAAAGAGCTGTGTGTGAGACAGCTGAGGGCAGGGCTGATGAATCGAAAGTCTGCAAGGGTGCAGAAGGCAAGCCGGGGGGACCAGCAGCCAGTGGACGCAGATGCCGGCACCATGCATGTGCACAGTTAGCTGCTGGCAATGGCGAGGTCTAGGCAGACGGGAGAGGGGCTGGCTCAGTGTGGCAGCAGAGCTGGCTCGAGGTCATCGCAGTGGACTGTCTGCCCGGATTCTGAACAGACAGTCTACGTGAATGTAAAGTGATGACAAATACTAGCACAATATGTTGTGAAGACAGTGGAAGCTGATGTCTCAGTTTTGTGGAGTGGACGGAATGACCTCAAAGTCTGGGAAAGACCACGGATGGCACAGAGACGCAGTGGAGGTGTGGTGTGGCGGTGCAGTCTCCCAGCCCGGCCGGGGACAGGAGTTGGAGAACAGGAATGGAAAGCCCTCAAGCAAGGAAGAAATGAAAGAGGAGGCCTCCCTGTCTCTAGAGCCTACAACTCATTGACTGTAGCAGCAAATAAAGTAAAAAGAGGCATATTTTTAATAACACTGGAGCAGATCTCAGAGGCTGAGGGAGACACATAAGTCAGTCTGAATAAAGCAAGGGCAAACAGGCTTCGAGTCACAACATGAAGATGCTACATGGACTCCCAGATTGGGACTCCAGCAGGCAGGGCAGCGAGCAGCCAGTTAGACTGTGGGGCAAAGGTCAGGGGTGTGGAGGCTTGGGTCTTGCAGAGTGACAGCGGGAAACAGGCCTGCCAGGGAGGCTGGAGTTGATCCAAGATATCAGAGCCTTGAGACACAGGGAGGAGGAATCAGGGAACCTGAGGCATTCCAAGCTCACAAGGAGCAAAGCAAGCCATTTAAATGATTTTTATTGATTTTCTAATTCTATTCTTTTAAAAAATGATTACGGAAAGCCATAAACATGCCAGTTTTATGCCTCCAAGATGAAAGCCTCTACTGATAAGTAATGTCAGTCTGGGATGGACAGGGGTGGGGAGCAACTTGCACACCCTCGGCATCTTTTTTGAAGGCAGAAACTAAGCAGGGACCACACTTCTACATTCTGTCACATCAGTCCTTCAACAGCCCACGGGACAGGCTTGCACTCACACTACACAGCAATGCATGCACGAGTGGAGAGGTTGAATGACTTGTGTAAGAGCAACAAGTCAGGTAATACAATCTTTGCTACTTTGACCAAATCCTAAGTGATTTTAAAAGCTTTTCTCTTAGGTCATGTGATGCTACAAAGAGCCAACGACACATGACAGGTACAGCCTGTGCTCTGAACTTCAGCTTCATGGACAGAGGAGAAAGGATCAACTTTCAGTAGGGAGTTATACTTTGCTAAGTCTTTTGTTGGGAAGTACACACACATAATCTCACTTCACAACCACACCGAGAATTAGAGAGTGTCCTCAGCTCAAGGAGGAAGGCTGGGCTCAGTTAGAGATTACATTTACCTGTGTGCCAGATGTAGCCAGGTGATGGAGATCTGGCCAATGGGATAGAAGCAGAGGCTGCTGGGAGGGACTCTGACCATAAATAGCCAGGGAAACCCCAACAGACCCTCCTGCTTTTCTACTGGGGTACCTGGCTGTCGTGATGACTAAGAAAGAGGTTTTGAAATTACAAGACAACATTAAGAAGACAGAAGAGAAGAAGGCTGGGTGTCCGGGACTCTCCAAACCAGTGTACTACACAGGGCTCTTACAGAGAAAGCCACCACTGCTTTAGATTTCCCAGCACAGTCAGCCCCGACTGTGAGCGAGAGGTCTGACTCACGTTGGCACGGAGAGGAGAAAAGGCGAGAGTATACTCAGTCCCTGAAGATTGCCTTTTCAAATTCAAATTACTTAGAGAATTCAATAAGCTTTCAAAAATATTAACCTAAAAGAAAAAAATGAGAGGAATTATGAAAGGTGGGAAA
Source organism: Thryonomys swinderianus (assembly GCA_004025085.1). NCBI lineage: Eukaryota > Metazoa > Chordata > Mammalia > Rodentia > Thryonomyidae > Thryonomys > Thryonomys swinderianus. The sequence goes on from PVIC010004611.1 coordinate 17,165, forward strand.
AAACAGACAGGAAAAGAGAATAAGATGGAAATTTCTCAGGAATCTTATCTAACTATTCAGCTCCGAAGAATGGGAGAGACAGAAAGAGAAAGAACTTAAAATATATACCAGAAGACTATACTGAATACTATTGGATCTTAATTAGTACAAGACTTGAGAGATTTCACCTACTATATTGAACTCTAAATTACTTTTTATGTAAAACAGTTTATTATCATTTACCTACTTCTGAGTGTTGTTACACAGTTTAAGTTAGAGAATGTTTTACATTTTTCATGAACAAACAGATTTGGGGGGGCAAAGAATATATTTTCCATTTTTTAAAAAATTCATTTTTCCATTAAGTTGTTCTCTCTTCTCTGCTAAAGGTTGCTAATATAATGAGTAACCAGAGGTTCTGCCTAGTCACACAAGGGGCTCCCTGTGACCCCAGCTGGGCCAAACATACCCCACCCTTCACATCTGGAGACACTACGAGGTTAGAAACAGAGTTTCCTTCTGTTTTCACCGAGTCATTATTTTCAGATCATTCTGTTCAGCTGTCCTGTTGGAGGGTCCTGGTCCTGCGCTAAGGGAGCCTGGCATCTTGCTAAGTGCCTGGGTTGCCTCTCCGAGTTTCGGGTGATGGTGTAAGCTCCCAATAGCATTTTAATAAAATGTCTTTTAGGTTAGTCAAAATCAGTGACTCAACCAACCACAACAGATGTCATTGTACATTATATAAATATTGTTATTGTTACCATTACTAACAGTAGTAAAATTTATACATTGGTTTATCACTTTAAACAGAAAGAGCCAAGCCTTGATTAGAAAAATAAATGAAGATATCAAGTTCATGTCATTCCCTGAATCCCTAGCAACATTTTCAACTTATTTTTCTTCCAGGGACAATCAATTCCAATCAATGTTATTATCCATCTCCAGAAAGCTCTCAGCAACAGTTTTAAGACACCTTTCTCCAGCTCTAAATTTGCCAAATCTGTCACAGTAAATCCAATCCTGCGCTCTTAAAAAATAGCAGCAGAGGGAAGACAGTTTAGGAGTGTGAGTGGAGAGGGATAAATCACGGGTAGAAAGATAAGTCAGCACCCTGAAAGAGTAACGGCCTTCAAAGGCACATACGTGCTCATTTATAGTGCACGAGGCTCCGCCGTCTGTCCCTGCAGCCCACAAGCAGCGCTGCTCCTTCGCAATTGCAGTAATCAGCTTTGATAACTCATATCCACGCTAAAAGCCTCTCAACTGTGCGCTGTGTCCAGAGAATGCTAATGTGCCGGGCTCCTGGATGTCTCCAGCGTATCCCCCAGAGTTTATGTGGAGGCCGCTGGGAAGCTGTGAATGTTTTCTTGCCCTAATGGAGAGGAAGTGCTGGTGCAGGAGAAACACTGGACAGGGAAGCACGGAGTGCAAGCCGGGCTTGTCCCCCGACCCCTCCAGCCTGCAGAAAGTCCCCAGCTTCTTCCTCCCTGTTACTTGTTTGTTATGACGTGGCTTTGCCTAACTCTTGGGAATTTTTCTCCAGCTTCCAATTCCCTGTGGAAGCCTTTCTAGTTTTCTGAGCTGTCTCACTCATCACTAGAGGAGAATTGCCAAAAAAATAATAAAAATAGTAAACTAGGCAAGGGTCAAATATGTGGTCTTTGGACTTTCCTTTCTAATTGCTCACCAGCTTGCTGACTGAAAGTCTTGTCAGCTCTGCTCTCAGACGTTATCATTGAGGAGGAGGCCGGGTTTTATTTCTCTTGTTACCTGGTCCTGTTTCTGTAGAGGGTCAAAAGAACCCCTCCTCAGAGATAAGCTTCCTGTGGTGCTGACTATTCTACCCAAGACATTTTAGTTAGATAATCTGATCTCTCATGGCTGGCTGAGGTGACACCACTTCAAATGTCCTCGCGCGTGCCAGCAGTCCTTAGAATGCCTTGGCAGTACACAATAAGGGTAAAAATGGGGCCTTGCATCCAAAGGCCTATCAGGGAAGATGGGGGATCATTTTGTGTACTTTTGTGGATCTCAGTTTTCCCCATGACTTGGTTTCCAACACCACAGGTGAAACAGATCACGCACCTTGGGCCACAGCTGAAGCCAAACTTTGGGAAACACTGTGATGTGTGAAATTATTTTCATCAACTACAAACTGTTTGGCTAAGAGGATTTACTAATGTTTTAACCTCCATTAAACTTCTAAGCCACCAATTAAAAGCACCAACTCTTAGAAACAGCCGACATAGCTGAATGGTCAGCTGCCCCCTCAGCAGGGCCACACATGTGTCCACAGGTACCTGCTGCACACTGCCTGGTCCTGGCCATTCCCAGGGAACCACATCAGAATCACTTTCTAGAACCTTCTCTTTCCCAGGCCTAGCTGCGAGAGGCTGTGAGGCCTAGGCTGTCCACTGCAGCAGGACTGGATGCACATAGAATCTCTATGTCTTTGTAGCCACTAAGTAAGCACTGATTTGACTTTATCTTTTCAGTCTAAGGAGACAGGGATACTAACACTATCAACTGCTGTTTATGGAAATAATGCAACGAATGACTGCCACGATAGCGTGATTTTTCTACAAGGAAAACATAACCGAACCCCGCAATTTAAACTTGATAAAACAGAGCAGAGAGAGACGGCCATTGCTACCCTCATTAGTCTTTGTGACCATCCTACCACCATTTCTGTAGTTCTGCCAAATCCATGCCCTGTGCCACGTGGCAAGCGTGTGAGTAAATGTCACTCGCCACCAGAGCAGCACGACCTAGAGATGAAATCCCACAGTGCAAGCATCTAGCCTTAAAATTCCTCAGAGATCAAAGCACTTCTGAAGAGGGAGGAAGAGATTTCAGAATGGCCATGGGAAATTTAGATTTGCTAAGCTGTGGCAATAGGGTTAGCACTAGAGCTGCGGGGGGTTTTCTAGGAGGGCACACTTGGTGACTAGGACGGAGAACAAGACACAGGCTGGTTGTGAGCCCCAAACACGTTGTTCTCCTACCTCTCTTCTTCCTCACATTTTCCAGATGTAAGAGAGGAAGAGGAGGAGGAGGCAGTGGCAGTGGAACTGAGACTGCTACACTAGCCCATGGTGGAGCCCCAGCAACCTTCCATACCTCTCATGGAGGCTGTTACTTCCTGTCTTAAAAACTGCCCTTGGACTTCATGAAGATGCCTTCACTATCTCTGAGCTGAGATCTCAGTCGCTCCTAAGTGGACTGGATTCTTCTCACCTGCAGAGGGGTAGTTTTGGGGGGCATTGGGTGGGCCTGCTTTTCCATGCACCCCACAGCCTAATAGATTGGGGTTATTACCACCCAGCTGGGGGGATTATTACCAGTGATGCTGCCAACTCCAGTGTTTCCTTGTTCTAATTCCTCCTTCACTGATCCGTCTAATGCCATGCTGTCAGCATAGTATCCAAGCCCTCCTGAAAACGCTCTGCCTTCACAGGGCCCTTCTGCGTCTCCCACTGCCTACCAGGGCCCTTGCCAGCCAACAGGGGTTCTGAGTCCAGCCTCACTCCACTCTTCCAGGTGGGCTTCTGTCTCTTCTTTCTACACCTCAGCCAGAAACTAAACAGAACTTCTCCAATTCCAGGTGTGCAACAGAGGTTTCAGCCTGGATTCTGTGTTATTCCACTACCGGGGACATACTTCCTTCTCCTACCCTCCAATCCAGTCATCCTCCAAGGGTACCTTCTCAGATGTGATCCTGCCACAGAAAGCTCTCGCAAGTGCCTCAAGATTACTTCCAAAGGGACCCTATACCAGCTAGATGTGCAAAGCACTAGTCGTGATACTTAAGGTTTAAATAGTAACTGTTAAGAAATCCACCACACAGTGGGGGTGTAATAGAAATAGTTAAAGCATAAATTCATTCAGTAAACACAATTGCTGTAGCTACTAGATGCCAAGCACACATAAAGTTATTGCTTTTAAGAGTCAAAATGCAATTTCTCTCATTTACTTTTGTATTTGGGTCATGGGAGAAGAAACATAACCCATTTTCTATCCAGAGTTGGAAACGCATATGCTTTTTAATTTAATAACCTCATTATTGGTTGCATTTTGAAGAATAAAAAGAGCACCATGACAGTTTGAGGGTGAGAATATAATTTGGAAATAGAAGAGCACAAGAAAACAGACATCCTGGGTAACCTCTCATAAATTAAGCCTAGAAGAATTCAGCGACTACAAACTGGCCCAGACCACTGATTTAAGAAGTTATAAACACCTTTTTCCTTATCTTCTGGAAGGAGAGCAAGAGTGTGGACATTAGCTGTTGCTGAAAACACAGCCAAAGAGCTCGCCCAGTTGTTCCATCCACACGATGTGGACAAAACAGTCGCCAACCACACACTTGTCGGGAGCTGCTCAGGGTCCTAAGGTCAGTCCCAAGGCAGGGGTTGACGACGTGGGGGTGCGGTACATCCAGATCCCAGAAAACACTTAAGGAAACTCTTGACATCTCTCTTCAGGCTCCACCCACAGTGACAGAATGGCAATGTCATTAATTTTGTTTACATTTCTGAGCAGGATATTTTGGTTCTGTTTTTGTGGACCTAACAAACATAAGGCAAGTGCTCTACCTCTGAGCTACGCCCCACCTCCAGAGATATTAGTGTAAACATTTAAGTGTGGTTAAAATAATTAATTCAAGCATCCCAAATCTCATTTTCTGTTGAAAAATCTAAGGCTGCAGGAATGAAGGATCTTATATAAGGTTGCCCAGAGGGTGTGGCAGAGAAGTATCCAGATAGTCACAGTTCATTCCCTTATTTCAAAATACTCCTTAAAGAAGTTTAGAGAAGGAATTAATACATGGGCAGGTGGTTGGTTGGATGCACTTATGTTATGGACATGCAATCCGGTGTACTTATAATTCATGGACATAAAAATGGATCGAGTGTCAGAGATCCTGGGGACAAGTGTCAGTTCTGCCATTTCCCGGTTATTAGAGAAAACTTGGGGCACTTTAACTTCTTCCAACTTCAGTTACTTCATCAGCTGAAGAGAGTTCCTCGTTGCTCCACCCCCGTCATCATCGTAATGCACAAATGCGCGTTTGTTTGGAAGACTCCAGATGCGATTTCAGCACCAGAAGTGTTAATAGGTAACAACTAACAATTCCATGACAAAACACAGACTCACAGTCTTTTGAAAATAAATGCAAAACTAATTAAACCAATGAGCCACACTATGTAGATACTTCCCACAGCTCACTTGGTGACTCCTCACGGCCTCTTCCTGTCCTCGCCCTCTGGTCCCTTCTCAGGGTCCTGGGGACTCAGCAGGCTGACCACACTTCCCCTGCTCCCTGGCTTCCGCTGAGCTGGGCTGGAGGAGACCACGGGGAGGCAGGAGAAGGCAGAAGAAGGCAGGAGAAGGCAGGCATCAGCGAGGCCTCCCTTGTGCCCTTCCCGCTCAGCCTGCAGCTCCAGCTCAGGCTTCAGCCTTGCAGTTTCTGTCCTCCTGGCTCGAGCAGTGACTGTCTGCTGGCTGCGGACATCTTAGGCCCTCACTGGCTGCCTCAGCCTTGCCTGTGCTTCTGGGAATAAACCTCTGTCAGATGTGACATGACCCCCAGTGGGGTGTGCTTCATGCCCTCGCTAAAAACCACTCACTGCCTGAGCATCGCCTCCTCCTGGAGTCCACGCTCCTCCAGGAGCCGCAGCAGCTGGGGAGAACAGCGTAAACCTGCACAAGCCTGTGGAGCCTGTGGGCTGGTTTGGACAGTTTGAAAAGAGTAATTTAAGCTCAGAGCTCTACTCAATCTTAAAAGGGAAACAAAGCTTAAGTATATCAGGGGCGGGGGGTTGTAGGAAGGAAATGGGGAAAAAATTAGAATTAAATTATGTCATATACTGGTCCAAATTCTCCATATTGAGTGTGATCCTGAATATATATATATATATACATATATATATACATATATATATATATATATATATATATATATATATATATATATATACAAAATGTACCAATAAAGATTCAAATTAAAAAGAAATCTCTAGCTGGGCCTGGCTTCTAGAGGCACGACTTGACCTCAGTTCACTTGCCAGGGATACATGGTAAGGCTGGGGCTGGGCATACGCGACTCAGGGCCCTGGCCAGGTCCAGAGCAAGTGGGGCAAATTGGTGGCTGTGCTTCTGCCAAGATGGCATCCTGTGTCAGCAGCCTTGCCATTCCTGTGGCTGTCGAGTTGCTCCTGTCTCCATTTTCCCTCCTCTCGACAACCAGGACCTACTCGTTTGAAAGTGAAAATATCAAGTTCTGTCGCTGGCAAACAATTAATGCTTTGAGATTATTATCAGCATCTGTAGTGAGCAGACTCATGAGCCAAACACATCGCTTGGTCTAAGGCTGCACCATGCTGCTCTTAAAGGACTGGACTGCAGGCACACAGTGACTGGCCAGATGTCCTCGAGTGGACCACGAAAGCATGCCATGGGGCCAGCTCCACAGGAGATCATGGCACTGCCCTGTGGAACACCCTTGAAGCCAGTTTACTGCAGAACTCCAACCCTCTCGAATGAACTCAGAATAATTTTTCCTAACTGTTTTCATAAAATATACTGTATCAGTCTGGACACTTCAGAGAAATAGAAGCAACCCAAAATATGGCCTAGCACAATGGGGAAAAACAAATTTCTTTGCACAGACCACCAACTGAAATGTGTCTCCGTTCCAGAAACAACCACAGACACACCCAGAACAGCGCTGGGTCAAATATCGGGGCACTTGGAGGCCCAGGCAAAGTGACGCAGACTTTGCATAACCGACTACCTGTTATGCAGGGCAGGTGCAGCATGTCTGAAGTGCTTGTGACCAGAAGAGCTCCAGATGCCGTTTTTCCAGATTTGGAATGTTTGCACAGATTGTACTAGATTTGAGGATTTCCAAGGATTTCTGATTTTCAGAGTAGGGCTGCTGAGTCTGGGATGTGTGTGTGTGTGTGTACATATGCATATGTGTGCTTGAGTATTGAGACACTTGAGTCATGCCCAGGTGACCGCACATTGAGGCAAGCATGTTGAGTCAGAGGTACACGCCCTGCTGATCTCACAGCAGGCCTCACACTTGTCCTCCATTGTGGCTGGCTTGGGCCATGGCTGAGCTCTGTCCTCTTCCCAACATGCGCCTTCCAAGGCCAGATGCAGAGTGTGGCCCTGGTCAGACCCTCACTTCTCCTTGCAGGGACCCACGCGCTGGCACTGAGGAGGAGGAGGAAGGGAAAGCTACACTCCAGGAGCATCCTCAGTGATCCCGGGCAGCTCTGCTCTGGCCTGGGGACTATGCTGAGGAGCAGGTCTGAGTGTGGACAAGACACCTGTTTTTCCTGTGGTGTATTCACCTTGGCATCAGCCCCTGCCCCTGAAGAAAGCAGACAGACTGCATGCGGCCTTGGCCTACAATGGGTCCAGGTCTTGCTGTCGTACAACAGTAGACAAAACACAGTGCTTCTGGGCCAGAAATAACCAGCCAGCTTCCCATGCAACCTCCCGCAAGCGTCCACATGAACCTTACCACATGACGTGTGCAGAGCTAATGGGGCTTCTTCCTCTCTCTGGCAAAGCTCTGGCTTCTGTGAGGGGCACGCCTGCTGACTCCATCCCTGGCATGTCTCGGCCCTGGGGTTCTGTCCTAGGCAGGGTCACAGACAGCTTATGTTTGTCACTGGCTGTCAAAACCAGTCACCTCTGGAGTAAAAGTAGTTCATGATAAACCTTCCTATGGACCTGTCACTGTGACCTCTTGAGAGAGATCACTGAGGCTTTTTGTCTGCATCTTCCTACTGTCTATGCCGAATTTTCACCTGTGGGCTCAGCCTGCCTGTCAAAACACCCCCTTACCTCTCACCAAACCTCCCTTGCCTGGCACAGCAAGTTTCTGCTGCTGTAACGACAGTCTAGACTTTCCTCTTCCAGCCCTACCCAATGCAGTTTGTGCTTGCAGTCCCTGTCTGCTGAGGGGCAGGCTCTCCTCTCCCCTCCAGACCTGTAGTTGGCCTTGGCTACTCTTCCACTGAGGGTCACTGTGGATCCTGAATATGCCATAGAGAAGGGCAGGAAGTTAGCACAAGTCTGAAGTGGTCTAAAGTGATCCAGACCTCAGCTGAAATCTTGGTTCTGCAACTGCGACATGGGGTACATGGTCTCCCTGATTTACAGATTCTTGATCTGTGAAACCTGATGATCTTGATGCTCTAAAGAAGCATCAGATACAAGACACTACTGATTTTTAAGACTTTTCTGAGACACCAAAATTTAAAATAAACACTTATCTCAGAGTCAATACAATAAGCCATGTATAACCTACCAGCTCCATCTTCACCAAGAGCCTGAGCCAGCAGGCAGGACTCACCCCTTTCCAATCTCTGTGATGTCTCTTAGTGGCTCCTGTCTCTCCAAAAAGTTTCTTAAACTTACCAGGAGGAAATACCAGCAGAAAAAGTGGAGATGAGTACAAGATATTAGGATATATTTGATTTTTTATTTTTGCCTAAACTGGAGCTTTTCTTCATTCAAATTCTCAACATAGTACTAACCCTAGGTACATTGTTTCCTGGAAGGAAGAAATGATTACTCTATGTTGGACCCACTAACAAAACGTGTTTTCATTTACCCCCAGTACAGTGTATCTCTTACCACAGGTACATTTAGGCAACATTTCAACTTTTTTATACTAAAATATTATTCTTTACATCATGCATTTTTATGGATGACAGAAAGGTCTGGAATGACAAGCAGTTCTAATTTATGGAAAATCTTCTTTTCTTTCTTTTTTGTTTTGCTATGCTGAGGATTGAACCCAGGTCCTTATGCCTACTCTGCAATTGCTATACCATTGAGGTACATGCCTGGGCTATGTATTAGGGAGAATCTTCTGGGGAGGCTAATTAGTACAGACCTTTTCTCCATTAAAAATGATAGGGAATCTTAGAAAGATTCTTTGTAGATACAGATGAGACAATCAGATCAACCTATTTGCATTTCTAGCAATCATTCCGAGGTGACATGAATGAATGAGTTGAGGTGCCCTGAGTCTTCACTAGAGAGAAGTCACAAAGAATCTTACATCTTGGCCCAAAGTAAATATTTGATGGAGGCACAATGGAATAAACCAAATTCACACAGGAAGTTTAGCCATACACATGGTTTCCTTCAACCAATAAAATGAATTCTCTATAATATATATAGTTGGTGATCACTTACATAATCAAACTTCAGCAGAGACCCACAAAGGAAAATAAGCAAAACTGTGTTGAGTTCAAGAGACTCCACGTGGCCCTTATGTCTGCAGTAAGAATGATCATGAAGCTTCTGTGCAAGTGGATCCCACAGATACGCGCCGAGATGCTCCGGCCCCGGCTGGGCATGGGTTTCTTCTGTGGCACCGAAGTCATCCAGCTCCTTGGCAGAAGACCTCCTGGGGCCCAAGGGTGCTTAGGCAGACTGTGGGAAAACCTGCAAATGAACTCTCGCTGAAAGGTCAGAGGCCCAAGTCAGTGGGTAGAGCCTCACCGGGAAAGAGGTAAAAGAGAGCAAAGAAAAAGAACAGAGGATGTAGATCTGTGGAAGAGGACGTGATTGAGCCAGTGCCAAGAAAGAGGAACAGAGCCCATCGGGGTCCAAAGATTCCAGAGACACGCACAGCACACAGGACTGCTGCCCCCCTTCTACTCTGTGTGCCTGCCAGGCTGCAGCTCCACAAGCACATGGAGCAGGAGCACGCCATGCTGCTGCGCTGCGCTGTGCTGTGCTGGGGGAGACCGACTGGGATTCCCCTTCCGACCTGTCATCAAGAGCAGCCAGTGAAGACGCAAGTGTTGGCGGAGCCCGGGGCTGTGTGAGATCACAGCAGGGCCCAGCGGTAGTGCCAGGATGGAGCCTCCAAATAGGTGCTGGGAACCTGGGGTGGGCCAGAATTGTGCAGGCATGTGTGGTGTATCAGTGAGCTCTAGCGAGATGACATCTAGGAGTTGATTTTCTAGTAAGGGGAGAGGAACAGTGAAACAACAAAGAAGGCATTTATAAAGTGTGCTAAGGCGTGGTGAGTGCTACAGAACAAAGTAAAAATAGTAACACAGAATCAGGAGTTCCCATGGGGGCAGGCAAGAAGAAAGGCTGGGAACATGGGTTCAGCCCTGCCTATGTAGAGTTAGGGAGCCTTTCAGACAGGGAAGTCAGCTGGAGCGGGCGCAGGCTGGGGCAGGACTGTGCCCATGTCTGGAGACAGATGGCACTGAAGGGAAGCATCAGAGAAGGAAATTAGGAGTCAGAGAAGTAATGGCAGCCTAGGATCTTATGTAGGTCAGGATAGTAAGAAGGAAAGATCCAGTGGTCACTGTAGACAGATTCTGTGACGTGAAACAGGAGAGGTCACCAGCCACCAGGGAGACAGGGAAGAGGAGTTTTCCTGCTGGAGGACTCCCAATGGCACACAACTGCTCAGACCCTTCTTGGAAGAGGGTACCGATCTCCACATCTAAAAGCATTTGGAGTGTAGCCAGCCAAGAGCTGCTTACACAAAAGAGGTGAGAAATACTTGAAAATCAGGAATTCTCTGGAGTAGTTTTGGGAAGTTCATGTCCAGGGGCAGAAGGTAAGAAGGTGTCCACATGATGTGTCCAGGAAGCCCAGGATTAGACACAGCACGGACAGAGGTCTGGGGTTCTTCTCAGGAAGGACGAGTCCCTGTGGGGAAGGTTTAAGTGTCACAGCTGTGTCTAGATGACAGAGGTGGCTGGATTTAATGTGTGACACTGGCTGATTCATGGTGAAATGCTGGGCTCAGGAGCATAGGGTAGAGTGTGAGTGCTCCAGCCCCGGGGACCCTGATCAAGGCCCAGAGGAGCAGGAAGACCCTTGTGCACTTGCTGTGCTACCTTCTGTCAGACACAAACTGCCTCTCTGCTGCCACATCACCTATACTGGTGCCAGCCAATTATGGACTGAAACCCATGCACACTGTGAGCTGCATAGAGCTCCTTTAGCTTTGGTGTCAGGGATTTTGCATCAGAAAGGAGAGAAAAGCAAGAAAGACAATAAAGGCATCTGAGACGAAGGCATGCTGAACACCAGGGTCATTTTCTCCCCTGCAAAGGACACAACAAAGTCGGATAAAATCTGGGTACTAATGGGAAATCAGACAAGTTACTCAGCTCCCATAAGATGTGTTTTATTTATAAATCAAAGCTAATAAAGTATGTGGAAATATTGCTGAAGCAATTGAATCACATGATGCATGCATAGAACTAAGCCCAGTATTATTCTATTATTAATAAACCAGTATTGTTCGCTCTGAGACATCACATTATTATTTAATTGGCCTTAGGTATAGGTATAGTTAATCCATCTGTAGGTCAGACAGGATATTTGAGTGCTAGTAACTGCTGCAAACACGGTGTGCTTGAAAGTCCTCTGCTTCTAGCTTCGCTTATTAGTGAAGTAGAGAGGGAGTTTCAGGGGCGTAGGGATGGGAGAGCTGTACTGGGAGTGTAAAAGAGGTGATGGTGAAAGGTGCTCATCTAGAATTTGGGAAGAGTGTAACCGGATGCATAGCCGACTGCCCGGAAAGAGGCACAGCATGCACGAGAAAGGAGCTGTGTCCCTCTGGCTAGTGTGGAGGCTTCTCGTAAACCACGGGGACTCGGGCGAGGCGAGGCCCGGCTGCTCATTGTGAACGGTGCCTCACCTCTTGCAGCCTTAGAGTCAGTTGGACGCAGCCCTGGGTGCTCTGTGGCCACAGGAAAGTGCTCAGGTTGTCTAGCTGTCATGAGAAGAAGACAGTGGTTTGGGTCCACAGCTTCTTGTGCCTCCTTCTGCCAATCTACCATTTCCGCCCCACCAGATCAGGGCCTCACTGGAAGTTTCTGAGGTGCAGCTATGGAAGGCAAACAAGAGTGGACTGGGCAAGGGATGATGAGCTATGCATGACCACCCGGGTCTTCCTGTCAGGAGCAGAGAGGGACAGTCTCAAGCCGGCAGCTGTACAGCAGTCAGCAAGAGATTGGTTTGGGATGGGACCTGCATCATGGTCCTGGGGCTGCCTCAGTTTCCTTGTTTGGCTTGTGTCTTAGCTTGCTCCATGGGCTCCTGGTGATGGTGTGAGTTGCCCTACATGTTGGCCATCAGTCACCCACTTTTTACTCAACTGAAAATTGATTTTTGTTGGCCAGAACCAGGAAGTCTGGCTGAGAGAATTATCAGTACAATTTGCACAGGAAGTGAAATGGTCATTGACCCTAAAAGCAACGTGTCCATCAAAAGGATAAAGTTCACTACAAGTGGCAGGACTGTAAATGTGTAACCAAGTACCTGAGCAAAAACTGCACAAAATAATTAGTTTCAGAAGTTAGTTGGAGTCTTTTCTCTGAGGTAGGGCAATTGTTGCAGATTATTGAAAAGAGAAGTCCTCATCTATTTTATAACAAAGTTAAAAGAGATAACAGGAAATGACCCAAATGTAGTAGAAACTCAGTAAAGAATTATTTGAATAAACTCTGAATCGGGCCTTTAGTGCCATTAAGGCACACTACGGACAAGCTTTATCCTGAGCAAAGCAGAGATTAGCAATTCCTTGCATGCAGATTACTGTATGACCAGAAGTCCTCATCAGCTTGGAAGGTCATCATCTATAAAACACACTTGGAAAGGGTCTAAACTTCCTGAGGTGAATGGGCACAAGAATAAGGGTTCATAGTCCATGCGTGCATCATGGTCCCGAGGACAGAATTTGAGGCTGCACGAGGAGAGACTGTGTTCTCCAGAGTCAGGTGGTCAGTTTCTAGCTGAAAAATCAGGGCATGGAAATCCCTTCTTTAAATGCCAGTGATTTGTCTGCAAATAGGGTTAGATGGGATAGCCACCCCCAGAGAGGATTAACTGAAATGAACCAAGCAAAGCATTTAGCACATTATTACTTCATAACAAATAACATCTTTTGAAAACCATTTGCTGAACGGAACTGCTCACTCCCTCCAGTTTTTATTTTTTATTTTTTATTTATTTATTTATTTATTTATTTATTTATTTATTTATTTATTTATTTTTGAGACAGGGTCTCGCTTTGTAGTTCAGGCTGGCCCTGAGCTCACTATGTAGCCCAGGCAAGCCTTGAACTCAGCAATCCTCCTGTCTCTGCCTCCCAAGTGCTGGGATTACAGGTGTGAGCCACCACGCCCGGCTCCAGTTTTTATTTGTGATCACCTTCCATTAAATGCTTCCAATGATGACAATGAACTTGTTGTTACAGCATGTTTTAGGCACCTGATACTTATAATTACCAAGAAAAAATGAACCTTTAAGGAGATGATTCCCACCGTGTTCCTGACAATTTCCTGAATAGTTATCCGAGAAGAATTTGTAAGCATTGAATACATATGTGTGGCCTTTCTGCTTTTGGAACAGGTAGCTGGAAATAGGTTCTACCCAGACCTTGACATTTTGGGGTGTTAGTTTATCCCTCTGTTCCCTTGTCCAGCGCAGGGTACACATGCACCTCAGTTGTGTGAGTTGGGGGTGGTTGTGAGACAGCCAGTGTCAACACCTGCTTCAGTCAGAGAGCCATGGCTGTCCCTCACACTCCCTACCAAAGGGAATTGTGGTGGTTACTTATGGTGTATGAGGACGTGGCCCACAGGGACAGAAAACACCGAGGAGAGCATATTTAGAGAGCACAGAGCAGCAGCAGCATAGCCTAATTTATCTAGGAACCAGTTACAAGTGGTAGAAAAACATGCCATATTGCTGTGAAAATAAGAGATTTTCCTTAGGATTTATTTAAAAGTAGTCTAAGTAATTGAGTCATACAAAAGAGAAAGAAGTCACATTTTAACACCTAGGAAGCTATACTATTAATTGGTAAAATCAAATATAAGAGGATAAACAAGCCAAGATCAAACCTTATGATTTTCGTGCAACTCTGAAGACTTAATTCCAGGATATGAAAACACTCAAAGAGTATTTTGTAATTACAAACCAATAAGAAGATGCATGCAGGAGGAATAATTACATAATTTTTGCATGGCTTTATTGTGTGATGCTCAGAGAACTGAAATAAATAGATTCCTCTATCATTATGACTGTTGCCACGGGCAGTGACTCACCGTTACAGCTGGTGACACAGCCCAGAGCAGTGTTTTGGTTTTCCCTCTGTGTATCATATAAAACATTAACCAAAGTATGTTTCCTCCTAACTTAAAATTGTTTTAGAATCCCCCCAACTTGATTTCATTTCTAAAGTTCTTACCAGCAATAAGGTCAGGAATAGGGTTAAGCTATGACTAAAATACAAGAAATTTCTGTTCCTAAAATGTTTTCCAGTTGCCTTAAAGTGCTGGTCTTCACTGGTAGGAAATTAATTTATATTTTCAGTTATGTGTGGTTCATGAATATTTATAGTAACAAAATCCCATCCATGTAAAAAGATGGGTTCCATTTCTAAAATTCTGGAGACTATAAATCAACTTGAGAAATATTTATATATTTGCTGTCTCAATAAATTCTGTAACAACTTCATTATAAATCTATATATTATTAATAAGAAAGTATACCACAGCTCTACAAGAATGACATAACAAACAAACAACACGACTATAAGCCAGTTACTCTAAAAACAATCAAACCTTCTATTATGTCAATGAGAAGCAAGGATTTGTCAATTTTTATTCTTTAAATTGGGTGTACTTAATCAGTTCCATTATAATGTCTTGTAACATTGGTGGCTTGAAACAGTATTGTAGCAGTTCTTCTTTTGCTAAGGCAATGCCCAGTCTTTACAGTTCCTCACCAGTCCATGCTGGCAGGACATCGTGGCTACATTCCTCGGATGGAGCTGCACACGGACATTACACATCTCAGTGTTTCGGTCCCTTCTCCTCCTTTCCCGGCTCCTTCCAACTCTTAGTTCTCTTTCTATTTGCAAAAGCTCTCTTTCCATTTTTCCTTCCGATTTCTATCTCCCTTCCCTTTTCCTTCCCTCCATCTCATTTCCTTCTCACTTGCAAAAGATCTCCTACTTCCTACTATCCAGCTTTTATTTTGCTTTTTATTTTCTTTAAGTAAAAGGTAAGGTAATCTCTTACTGCTAAGTAGGTTTAGTTTTGGATTTTTTTGTCTAAAGAAGACACAAAATAAAGTCCTATGGGACAGTCCATTATCAGCTGTGCTATAATATAAACTCTGGCTTGGGTTTACCCTCTAATCTACCCTCAGCCTAACTTACATGCTTGAAATCATGCCACAGCTAGAAACAAAATCAGGCCCTGAGCTTGAGGAGCAGCCAGTCTCTGAGCTTCTATGCTTAAGGATATAATTATGCTCCACATCCCCCATCCTATAACCAACCAGCTATTTGTGTCGATGCTGGCCACACTCAGGTAACCTGGTAGAGATCGCAGCTGTGCCACTTACCAGGCTCTTTACCTCTGACAAATCACTGGCAGCACATGTTCCTGAACCAAGGCAGTTGCTGGCCAAATGAAGGTATGATAATAGGTGACACGCATTTCCCAATGTCCTAACTATTATCCCACCCGAGGGCTTGTTTTGTAAGATAGCAAATGATTGGAGAAGGCTTTGTACACCTAGCATGAGTGACAGATAAGCCCAGAGGTTCTGTCTATGCCCTGGGTCACAGAGCCCTGGACACAGACACGGGGCCCTCTGCTCACTCCTCTGAACCTGACATGTAACTGCAATCCCCCAGAGATAATCTGTTTCCCGAAAAAAACTAGGTTAGAGAGAGATGAAACTGAAGAGAAAAATGCCCCGTGTGAGCAACCCAGGCTCCAGATCACGGAGAAGACCAGCTGGGGTCTGCAAGGGAAGAGGCCAGAGTCTCATCATCCAGAGCCCTTAGGCTCCGCTGTGCCCCCACCATGGCCTGGAAGCCAGTGTTTACAGCCCTTCTGATCCCCCCCACCCTGCCTTGTCCCTGGGTGTGTCCGTGGCAGGAAGTCCGTGGCAGGAGGAGGGTGCCACTGTGTAAATAATAGTGGCCTTTTGGGCTACTTGAAAAACACCATCAGGTCAGACTCAAAGGAGTGAGTCTGGTGAGAAAGGGCTGCTTGCCAGTTGAATGACTTGTTTGTTTCCTTTTTCATACGCAAAACAGGGAAATTTATAACAATGTCATGTTTCACAGCATTGTTGCCATAGTAAAATGGAGACAGGTATGCAACTTGTAAAAAAATTGCACACCTGGTTAAAAAATACTATACCCCCAGGAGGGTGAATAAGATTTTATAAAGGTCTTAACAGTGTAGCACTTGCTACCTGTTGTGGTGGCTGCTTTATTGTAGTTATTTGGAAAAATAAACTACCAATGAGTGCTAATGATGGAACATTGAATGGAAAACATCCAGATTAAAAGATCTATAAATCAAATCATTTCAACAATATGAAAATACACAAGAGGAAAAAGTACCAAAATGGTACCAGTAATCACCTTCACAGAGGGATGACTGGCCTAGAAAGGAGACTTATTGGAAGTCTGCACCTGTCACTCGTCTAGTGCACACAACCCCCCTCCTTCATCATTGTGTCCCTGCGTGGGCTCTGCATGCATGGCCTGATGGCCCAGGCTGGGCCTATGGGTCTCTTTCTAAAAGGTCCAGGTGTAGAATGGAGAGAGGCAGCTTCTCTTAGCAGAGGCACACTACAAATTCTAAATCAGATGCTTTGGGTCATTCTTTCCCGACCACCAAAGACACTGAGAACACAGCAAAAGTATACAGAGTACCAGGGAGAGACCATGAGTGAGGCCTGATGGATTCAAGGCCCTGGGCACAAAGAAACTGCTACCCTAACATCCTCCAGGTACCTCATTCGATGTACAGCAGGGCTACACTGGCTTTATTTCATTTCATTATGCTTTCTGCACATCATACAAGAGATCATTTTCTTTATAGGTTACTTTTTTTTTTTTTTTTGAGACAGGGTCTCGCTTTGTAGTTCAGGCTGGCTCTGAGCTCACTATGTAGCCCAGGCAAGCCTTGAACTCAGCAATCCTCCTGTTTCTGCCTCTGGAGTCCTGGGATTACAGGCGTGAGCCACCACGCCCAGCACTGTGGTATGTGGTATTGACTGCTGGTGGGCGTGAGTCTCCATGGCCAGCATTGTATGTGGTTTCCGGGGATTGAACTCAGGACCTTGCACTTGTGAGGCAGGCACCGGAACCACTGAGCTAACCCTCCGGCCCTATAGGTTACTTTTATAAATTTTCCACCATGGGCACACAGTTATTATTATTATTATTATTAGTAGTAGTAGTAGTAGTATTTTGAGACAGGGTCTTGCTTTGTAGTTCAGGCTGGCCCTCAGCTCACTATGTAGCCCAGGCAAGCCTTGAACTCAGCAATCCTCCTGCCTCTGCCTCCTGAGTGTTGGGATTATAGGCGTGAGCCACCACACCTGGCACTGTGGTATGTGGTATTGATTGCTGGTGGGCGTGAGTCACCATGCCCAGCATTGTATGTGGTTACTGGGATCAAACTCAGGACCTTGCACTTGTGAGGCAGGTGCCAGAACCACTGAGCTAAATCTCCAACTCCCTTGCTATACATTTTTAATGGCTACTTATGGAGTTTTACATCTTTTCAGGAAGCAAAAGTAGTGAAATTAGGAACTAGAGAATGTTTTCCCATTAGAGAACACTGCATTAGAGAAAGCTGACTTGTATATAGTTAAGTACACTGATGAGTTTCATCTATCATCAGTTTTTCCTAACTAAAACAATGAAACCATTTGTGGGCAGGGAAGGGATCCAAACAAATAATAACTTCTTCTTGAGGTAAAAATATGCAGGTAATACATATGTGGTTACTGGTATCGAACTGAGGACCTTGTGCTTTCGAGGCAGGTGCTGGAACCACTGAGCTAAATCTCCAGCCCTGGCACACAATTATTTCATAAGCTTTTGTAAAAAGTAAAAAAACAAACAAACAAACCCCCCCCCCTTTTTTTTTAAAATAGCCACACAGGCAATTAGTGAGTGGGAAAGATCTCAAACTCTTAATACCAGCTATTGTGTGTCACTCAGAAAAGTGCATTTTTAAAATCAGGTTAAAAAAAAAAAAAAGGCTTGCCAGGCGAGGTGGCTCACGCCTGTAATCCCAGCACTCCGGAGGCAGAGACAGGAGGATTGCTGAGTTCAAGCTTGCCTGGGCTACATAGTGAGCTCAGGGCCAGCCTGAACTACAAAGTGAGACCCTGTCTCAAAAAAAAAAAAAAAAAAAGGTTCACCCAGGACTCACTAGGAAAGGAAACGGGGGTCCTGCAGAGTGTCAGCTCTGTCCAGAAGTCTCCAGATTCCAGCTGGCATTAGTGATGTCAGCAGGGTAGCAGCGCACAGCCCCAGGCTGCTGTGTCTCCACCCACGCCCTGCAGCTAATTGCCTTCCCGAAGCACTCACGGATCACGTTCAAAAAAGCTCTTTGCTTTGCAAAAAGAATCTCAGAAGTGGTATCCTTCCCTGGATCCCAGCTTAATAGAGACCTGGAAATTCTACCCCAGTGGAACAGAAGTAAAACTTAGACAGAAATATACAGGAGAAGGGCAGCCTTTTCTTTTTCACATTAAGTTTGACAATTCCAGGATAAATCTCAGGCTAGTAGGATTTTAGATTTTGCCTGTGTACTTCTTATTTCTTTCCCTTAAATCTCTTTTTTTTTTTTTTTTTTTTGGAGACAGGGTCTCGCTTTGTAGTTCAGGCTGGCCCTGAGCTCACTATGGTGCCCAGGCAAGCCGCCGCAAACTCAGCAATCCTCCTGTCCCTGCCTCCCGAGTGCTGGGATTACAGGCGTGAGCCACCACATCCGGCATTGTGGTATGTGGTGTTGATTGTTGGTGGGCATGTCTCCACGCCCAGCATTATATGTGGTTACTGGGGATCGAACTCAGGACCTTGCGCTTGCGAGGCAGGTGCCGGAACCACTGAGCTAACCCTCTGGCCCTTTCCCTTAAATCTTAATATGTACTTTGTATTGTTGTCTTTCAAGAGGAAAAAATGAATTCACACAAAATAGAGAAACCAAGAGCCAGATAGGGGGTGTGTAGGAACCAAAGCCTTCTGGGATTTAGATTCTTCTTCTTCAGTCCAGGAAGAGAGGAAGGTAGCAGCTCTTTGCTATGGGTTAGGGAGCAAATCTATAGAGTGTCAGCTCAGCCTCCAGTGTCAGCAACACCATGACTGAGTGCTGCACTTTAAATAGGGATGAACAGATAGTGTGTCTCCGGCTGGTCTTTTGATTCCCTCTAACCACAGGAAAGGCTGCTGCTAGCTATGGGACAGTGACACCCACAGGTTATTTTCCCTTTTGGTTGAGAGAATTAGGTTCATTTATCATCAGTTATAGCTGAAAATATGACTCCAGGCAGAGTGTACAATTAGACATGGTCCTTCCTCAAGTTTGGAAACACATGGAGGGAAAAAAACCTCCATGAGCTTTGAAAATACATTTTTCATTCTAAATAAAGAGATGTAATTTAGGCCTTCAGTGGTAGATTCACAAATATCAGTACCTTCTAGCTCCGCAGAAATTGAATTACCAAGAGTGATGTTCCTATTTGGCCAATGCAAGAGGGGCTGCAGTAGCGTAGGAGACCCAGACTTCAATCTTCGGAATCTGATTTAGCAGAGACAATTATTGGCCCTATTTAAAGTTGCTTTCGTTCTCTTTTTTGGGTGACTTTTCTTAATCTCTAATGCCTGCTTATGGTCTCTGCTTTGTTCTTTTTATTTGCTATTTGCTTCTCTTCTTGTCACTCTTTTCTCTTGTTTTGTCTTTCTATCAGTGACAACTTTCTCGCCAAGCGAGTCGGCAAGATCTCCATGTGAGGCGGACAAGTGAGAGACAAAGCATCTATAGACTCGCCTCCACTTCCCAGGGGGACAGCAGATCTTTCCCTCCAGACACATGCTGGCCTGAGGGCCACGTTGCTCTGCACAGGCCCAGATGCCACATGCACTGACAGCACCCCCAAAGTAAGGCCTGAGTGCTACACCCCGGGGCAGCATCTGTTTGGGAGAGGAAAGACGTCTGTCTTGTCCACTGTCTGTGTGGGAATAGGCCTCACACAGCATTTTCTCCCTTGAGAGAAGTAAATAAACCCTGGAAAAGGAAAGTGACTGCTGGAAGGCCTCTCGTTTATGGAAGAGCTGGCTCACAGTTCCTGATTCTCTGCCCGGTTCTTGCCCATTCTATTTGGTCTTGCCAGGCTGTAATTTATACTTTTATAGCTATATTTTTTATTTTTTAAATTTAATTCTTCAAACAGCAGTACATTCGCAGAGGTTTCTAGGTTTGTGTTTTTATCAAGTAATCAATATTACTCTTGAAAAGAAAGCCAATAAAACGATCTGTCATGGAATTTCAGTGGCTTCTCACGAGGGTCTCCTCAGTCCACAGAGCATACAGTTTGTAAATCCAGTCAGCCAGCCGTATTTATGACACAGGCAGAGGAGAAGGGAACAGACGGTGGTGGAGGCAGTGAAGTCACCAAGAACCCAGCAGTGCCCAGATCAGAGGTGCCGGGGAACATTTCCTGGGCTAGAGACAAGAAAGCTGTGGCCAGAGAGGTTAAGTAATGTCCCCAGGAATCCACTTGTATGGCACAGCAACAACCTCAACCTCAGCCCTTGAATCCAATTTTTGTAAACCAAGTAAAAGATAGGGAAAGGGCTCTTCAGAGAGATCAACCAATATTGCCTTCTAAGTCTCAGACATAAAAATGTCCCTGTATTATTTCTCTGGTCCCCAAAGACTCCTTCTAGTCATGCTGTTAATGACTCTGTTACTGTTAGCTCTGTTATCAAAGCTCTAGGTGCTTTGGTTGGTCAGGGAGACCTGATTTTCTCTCCAGCACAGGGAAATGCACTGAGGTCCCAGCACTCTGGGAAGACAGCAACGTCCTGTGCTCCTGCAGCCAGGCCTGCTCCATCATACTCTGAGGTCACTTTATCAAATCTGAGTTCGTCTGTTGCTCTCAGATTGCTTGTCAGAAGAGATCAAAGATTCCACTCCAGGCAGTAGCTTTGCATCATGGATTATTCATCTTAGGAAACTCATTTTTAGGTAACATTTTTCCAAGCTAACACAGTGAATGAACAACAGAAATGCTCTTGGAAAAGTAGGCACAAATCAATGTTTGGTTTAATTTTATTAAATTTACATCTAATTATGAACCTTATAAAATCATTAATAGTAACAACTGTCAGTTATACAGAGTTCAACAATTGACTAAATATTTTCCTATATATAATGTCACTTAATTCTCATGAGCAATCTTTCAATAAAATTCAAAAACACAGGGAATGTTAATCTACATTATGAATTGGGCTAGGCCCCAGAGATAATCAATATGAAATGTTCTTTAACCTCAAAAAAGACTGTTTTATAACTGTTACCTTTTGTATATAGATAAGCAAAGTTCAGACATGAGCATATACTTGCTCACCGAGTCAATTTATATTCCGGGCTGAAGCTGGGGTTGTTTGGCCCCAGACATCATCCTTGCCTTTCTCTGGGGGCTTCTGCATGGCATGAGAATTCACACTGAGAAGAAAGTAGTTGTAGGCATGTTTTTCAAATTATTTATCTAAATTTATTAGCTTTTTTACAGAACTTTTATAAGTTTAGAACTTTTAAGGAAATGTGCCCCTTTGCTATCTCTCTTGTGTCAATGCAATGTTTTGCATTTATATTAAAAGTACCATCAAACAATTGCTGAAGTAGAAACAGGATCCAGGCCCCTAGTTAATGTCATGTATTCCATACAACTAAAATGCGCGCCATGATGCATCGTTCTGTGTCTCACGGTGGAGAGGATGAAGACTATGCAAAGGGCAGATTACTAAGGAGTTAGACAAAAAGAAAAAAGAGTTTCAAGGGATTTGGCTTCCAGATAAGAAGTGGATGGTGTCTTCACCGCCCTCTTCATGTACATGAGAAGTCACTGTACCCACTTTCTTTTTTACATTTCTAAAGACAGAAGTCGAGGACTCCAAGTAGCAGCCCCTGGGACTTTAGTTAGTGAAAGTGATGTGTTGCCAGATTGTCATTTACTGGAACAAGGTTCCAAGAGAAGTTGTGGAATCTTCTTTAGAAAACAGAAAGTGATTTCTCATCTCTTTTGATGGCTTGAAGGTGACATGGTCCTTGGCAGAAACGTGCCTACCTGGCTTCCCTCAAGTGCTAGTCCATGTTTCTACAGATTTCAGCCCCGAAAAATGTCCTTCGTGGTGCCCCTATAGCATGGAGGCAGAAACCCCAATTCAGGGTTTTTCCCTAAGATATGCTGCCACCAGCTTTAAGGGGCCTTGACCACTGTTCCAGCGTGTACAAGGTCAGTGTGCGGGAAAGCACACATTTTGAGAACCGCTGTCTTGTTCATTCATGAAGTTTCCTAATCTGGGTCTTGGAAAAGACCGGTGGGAATGATGACTTTGAAATTCAGAGATGACCATTGCTTCAGCAGGGACACTCCCTGGTCTCAGGCTTTTTTTCTCTCCAACTGAATCAGGCTCTGGTCTTTGAGCTCAGGAAGTGTATGGCATGAGGCCAACCGCACGGCGTGTGAACATGAAATCAAGACTTGAATTCCAGCATTCTGCTTCCTATGGTGACTGCTTCATACAACATTGTTTTTATTTTTTTAGAACCCAAAGCAAAGGCAATTTGAAAAACAACTGTGTTTGACGAGTAAGAAATTAGACAAGCAGCACAGAACTCCTTGAAGTGATGGCTGATTCTTCATATTATGAACCTGAAATCAAGAATTTTCCTCCTCTGACAAATATGTGGCACCATCATTTCATGAATATATATCCACTAGATCTTAGCTTTGTGTGCAAACAAAATCTATGTCTTTTCTCCTCAGTTTGAAATGTGTTAACTACCAATTTGAAGTGTTCAAGTCAGCTAGAAGGAGCTGGGTTAACCTTGGCCTGCTTAATCATTTTGACTTTGCGTCAGTGCTAACTTTTTGCCTCTTCATCAGCAAAGCGGGCAGTCACACATCTGCCTGGATTTGAGGACCTGGTCTACGTCTAGGGCTTAGCGCAGAAGGGGACAGCATTAATGCTCATCAAACCCTAGTGCGACTGCTGCTATTCCTGTTGCCACATGGCTCAATGCGCAGAAGTTTACCCAGGGTGACACAGACAGATACAGCCCTTCTTTCTATCAGGCATTAAGAACAAAGTGAGTTCATGGGAACACTGATTTCCTGAGCACATACCACATGCTGGAGATTCTGTCAGGGGTAGATGTAAATACAAAGGAAACCGTCTGCTCCTCAAGGTTTCTGGGCCTGTGTGAAGGAGGCATCAGAACAGACAAGCACAGTGTAATGTGGAAGTGTGAGCAGTGAAAACAGTCACTGGGGGGAAGACAAGAGCATGGGGAGAGGGTGGGCAGGACTGGGAGGAGGCTGTGGACAGCACAACCTACCTGAAATTCTTAAGCCAAAGAACAATAAAGGATCAGTCATGAGCCCTAAAGTTTTTTCAGCTAAAATTTTATTGATAAAAAGAGATCACTGATCAAATTAGCAACTTAACTGCTTTGACTTACTTAACTGATTGGGAAGAAAAACTCACAAGAGTCTCCAATGAGAGATATATAGATGGACAGAAGACAGACAGAATGAGAGATTATTTTGGATATCAAACCTTACATATGTACATAACATTTACTAAGTAAGCCTTTTTCAGTAAATTTTCAATTTGTATTATGGGGCAGATAACTATAAATATAAGGTCTTTAGTCCTCTTCTTTTTATTAACACAACTTCTCAAAGATATCCAGGCAAGGTTCCCAGTGCAAATTCTCATGCCTAACTTGGCAAAAACCACACAGATAAAGAAGGTCACTGCTCATTTTCCAATGCTTCTATTGACTGGATATTAATCTGATTATGTGGCTCACAATTGCTTTGATGTGAAATAAGACTTTAATTTATGCTAAATTTTAAATAAAAGTATTACTAATAATAGGGCCAATAGATCAGCCTTTTAAATACAGAAACTTTCTGATGTGTAGGAAAAACCACCTGCATTACTCCTACTAACAACCCTAAGGAAGATGGTAAGATGTTTAAGGGATTGAATGTTGCCAAGGATTTCGCTCACAAAACCTGCCAAACCACAGGGCATCTTCTCCAGACCCGAACCTTCTCTTCATTAGGCACTACATTAGACGAGTGTTAGCCATTCCCTATGCGATACAGAGTAGTGTTCTTCATGACACATACCAGGTGAGGGTATGAACAGAAGTCACAGCAGCAGACAGATAAAAGCCCATGACAAGGTAGACTCTAAACCACACAGCTTTGACATATCTTTCCTGAGATTACTGAAACACTCGATCAATATAAACACATTTCAACTATTCATCTTCACATAAGTAAATAGGAACAATCTTGCAGACTAAACACTGAAATACTGTTGTCACAGTAAAAACACACTCGAGTCACCATGCCCAACTACGATGGTGATATTTATGCAGCACTTCCCAGTCTGCCAAACCCCTCCCATCCCTCCTCTGCTTTGGCCCCACCCAGTGAGCTACCACTGAGGAGACTCCATGTCTCCTCAGGTGAGAATTAGGGCTGGAGTGTCCCAGCTGAGAAATTCTCTGGCCCCCCTGAGTCTTCTTGCACTCAGAACCACCTCTATGCTGTCAGTTCTGCACCTTAGCATTGGATATGTTTGTCCTCTCCTTTCCATTTCTTCCTTATGAAACAAAAGACCCATGAAAGAGTAGGGTTTTATCAGCCTGTGATTGCAAAATTTTCAGAGCCGGAGAGGGCATGGCAGGTATTTGATGCTCAGTAAAAACATTTAAACTAATGAATAGGTTCCCCTATTCCTATGTGGTTCTGTGTCCTCAGACCTCCCCATCCCACCCTTGTAGCCACGGAAGCGCTGGCATCATAAACTAGGTTTTCTTTTCTTTGTGCTCCTTATACAGGCTGCATAAAGATGATCTAAAAGCACAGATTTATTTTGTCCGCAACAGCTCTATTATTAGACGCTCCTCACTGTAGTTTCAGAAGGGCCATTAAAGGCTCTACCCTACCTTTCCCCGGATCCTGGCCTTCCCTTTCAATACAACAACTGTGTGTCTTGAGTTGGCCCTCAGACTGGCTCTCTTGTCAGTTTGAGTCTGTGCGCATGTGCAATCTCTGCCTTTTTACCAACTGAAGGATTGCCACCCTTAACTACTTCTGTGCAATGCGCCTGCATGCAAGCTCCTTCATCCACTCTCTGGTCTCGGGTGTTACCTCACACTGCCTTGGGGTAGAGTTGTATGTGGACTCACATCTTTCCCCAGTGCTCTGAGTTCCTGAACTCCAATAGTTCCATCTTGGTTACCTTTCACCCTAAAGTCCCCACCATACATAACACACGGTCAATACATATTTGCTCCATTGAAGTGATTGCACAAATTAGAACATAGGGTTGGATAAAATGGTGGCACTTCCATTATCTACTGTCATCTTTTCTACCCAGGTTAACGGGGAAAGTGAAAAACATAATGGTTTGTAAACTTAAAGGAGTATAAAGTTCCAGATCAGTTTGCAGCCCATGGAATGTAAACATGAAAGGAAAGCTGCTGGCTTATTGTGAGTTGCTTCCTGCTGTTTCTGGTGGAGGTTGAGGAAAGGGGAAAAGACAGTGCTCTCTCTCCGCAGTGGCCAAAGTGGCCGAGAGATGGAAAATGAGCGCATGGACCTCAGTCTCAGCCTAATTACTACAGCACCAGATCACAGGACCTAGGGAAGGTTCAATAGGATTTTTTCAGGTTTAAGGTTTATCATCTATTTGATGTATTATGTTGATCAAGAAGCTATAAAAATAACGGACATCTCCAAACAAAGAAACTCTTTCCTGGAAGACGTGTTCCTATCATCTATCCCGAGGCCTTGCATTTGGAACTCTGTACGCAGGCGGAGAGGAGCAGGCGGAGGAGGAGGGCATGGCGGGGCTGAGCCTGGCTGCTGGAGGAGCCTGTGTCCCGAGGACGCTGTCTGTGGTGCCCCTTCTGCTCCAGATGCCCCCGATGGGAGAGGCGAGCGGGACACGGATGCAGGGATCCGAGAGCCGAGACAAACATGGCTGGCGGTGAGGTGCTCCGGTTCAGAAGGGCTAACACAGCCCCGTTCCCGCCTGTCTGAGGCTTTCCCGCACTGCTGGGTAGCCGAGGACGAGATCTCCTTTCCTTTCTGTTTTAATCCAGAGGAGCAGAAAACATCTGCCCAGGATGTGAGGGACAGAGCTGCCGCCTCTTTGGAGCGAGCGCAAGGTGATGCTTCTCTCTTCCTTCCTTTATGAGCAGGTTCACTAGACGCCTGGGCTGGTTCGAAACCTCCCGATGACGTCAATGAGACCGAGAAACTGGGGCAGGGAGCCCGAGGCGCGCGTCTCCTGGGGCTGGCCCCCCCCCCGCCCCCGCTCAGCGCCAAATCAAAGCACTGCCTCCCTCCAGGCAGCAAAGGCCGCAATTACAGGATCAGTGCAGCCATTCCCTAGGAATATTCTGTTCACGACAATTAATAATGCAATTAAAACAGAATTAACTGAGAGGATGATTCCTAAAAATTTAATTTAAATGCGGAAGCAAAGTTTTAATGTTTCATGTGCCAAGTAATTAAAGGTTATTCTCTACATATATTTTATATAAAAATTCAAACAGCCAAAATGCTTCCTTTTCCAAAAACATGAATTCAAGCCATGATAAACTTAAACAGTGGCCACAAAAATGTACAGTAAAAAATAAATGCATGCATATAACAGCTTTATTCTCATTTTGGAAACAAAGGACAATAAAAAGTCCTGTGACAACTGACAGGAAGGAATCTAGTCTTCTGTGAATGCACTTTTTTCTCCAAATCATCCACAATAAAACCAAGAAGAAGAAAGCAGAGCCAACTGCTTTTTGTTTGCTAACCACAACATCTTATTTACTGACTTTTCAAGCTCTGTTCGGAAGCCTGGCCTGATTCGCTCGATTATATAATAGCATACTGGAATCTGAAAACATACAGCACTTAATCTAATTATATAGTTTTGAAGACAAAGTCGCCACTTGGACTCTTTTCTTTGGTCTGATTTTTTAAAAAGGTAACTTTAAAGACTAAGGGCACCCGAGGCCAATCATAACAAGACTCACTCATAAACAACCGAAGATTGGATTTCTTTGGTTTGTTTGTTTTTTGCTATGTTGGTTGCCTAGGAGATGTAGGCACAGCCCACCCTCCTGCACAGACCAGGGTTCTGAACCCACTGCAATCTGAGTTCCCAGCTTTCCTTGCTTGCTGTCCAACAACTCCAGAACCAGATTAAGGGTAAAATGGAACAGAAAAAACGCCAGGATTACAAATACGGAAGAAAACATCAACGTCAATCTCAAGGTTAGGTAGCCAAACCAAATACAATCTAAACCCAAGGAGTCTAGAAAGTCAAATGGGCCAAAGAAACAAAAAATCAGTATTATTCAGCACACGCCACCCATGAAACGCCATCAGCTCATCCTGTGCTATCTCACCAGCTAATATTATGTGTGGTGTCCATCTCTCTGACTTAGTAACATGCCAGAAATGTGAAAGGCCAGTATACAGAAGACTTAGATTTGAAAAGAGGAACAAACAAGAGAACATGTGTTTAAATGTCAGGGCTGGAGTTTAGGTTACCTAGAATAGCAAACTCTGGCCAATCCCACCATGCTGACCCAAGGGAGAGATCCAAAGTGTGTTCTGTAACGATAATAAGTCCCTTTTCTGTCCACCATGCTGCAGAGCAGACAGTAATCAAGCAGAAAGCTGCAGCTGGCCTGGGCGGTACGTACAAGGCTGAGATTCTGCACTGACCTGCCCTGCACTGGGCTATTTCCTTTCTACACTTGATCTTAGCCAAAAGGCTGAGAAGCGATACTATTTCCTTTCTAGCACAGTGCATCGACGTGGGCACTGAACAAAGGTATGCTGGGGGAGCTTCTGTGGTAAGATTGACAAACACGAATGAATTAGTGACTCTGAATCAATCAAAGCAATAAAAAGAGAAGCTGGGTCCTTTCTAACAGATGATTCAGAGACACAGTACTGAGCACACTGCTTCGTTATCCAAACTCAGGTGGAGGGTCCTGGCGGGTCTTGGATTTACTCACAAAGAGCATTTGTCATACACTTCCTCCTGGCCTATGGTATAAATGCCATAAAAATGTTTTGCCTGCTGCATTTGTTGGGAATTAAAACGTTTTTAAACCACAGTATTGAAGTTCTAAATAAACATAAATAAGTATCACTTTTCTATAAACATAAATGTTATCACAAAGCACAAAATAACTTAAATGTATTCATTAACTAAAAGTTAGCTTTATAAACAACTTCATAAATAACTTAAAACTATTACCAATAGGGCTGGAGATTTAGCTCAGTGGTTCCGGTGCCTGCCTCGCAAGCGCAAGGTCCCAAGTTCGATCCAGGTAACCACATACAATGCTGGGCATGGTGACTCATGCCCACCAACAATCAACCAGCAATCAGCACCATATACCACAGTGCCGGGCGTGATGGCTCGCGCCTGTCATCCTAGCACTCGGGAGGCAGAGACAGGAGGATTGCTGAGTTCGAGGCTTGCCTGGGCTACATAGTGAGCTCAGGGCCAGCCTGAACTACAAAGTGAGACCCTGTCTCAAAAAAAAAAAAAACAACTATTACCAATAAATGATAATTATACAAATTATATCATCATAGGGTGGCAATATGAAGAATTTTAGAGCACTGGGTTTACATTCAATTTTGGTCAATATTTGCTCTATGAAAACAGGAAAGTTAGCCCCATAAAAAGTTTAATTCTAAACTGTAATATAAGATAAGACTCCCTATCTAATAGGTTGTAATGAAGAACATATGAATATATATAAAGTACTCTAAACTGGCAACAACAGAGATTTTATAACTCTAAGTAATGTAATAAAATTTCATTTGTTTTGTGATTATTGGGGAGAGGAAAATCATTACTTGGTAACTTCAGAACACATTACCTATCCTGAGCTTTTTCAAGTAATATATAATAAGAGATGTGAGTATAATCCTTTTATTACATTTTTATCTTTGTTTAAAGGATGGCTACCATTGTAATGAAACTCTGGTATTTTAAAATGGAAATATAATTCCAATTCTAAAACGGTGTCCTTGGTATCTTGGAAAGCCTTTTTTGATGGTGCACCTGAAATTTCACTAGACAGTGCAGCCTGTCCCATCCTGTGCTGACCCCTGAAGCTCTGTCTGCTTACTGAACTATCACAGCACCCTACCTTGGAGAAAGCCTACCATGCAATCCCAGAGTCTTTGATTGATTACTTGGAGTCAGTAAAATGCCCAGGACCTACATGAGTATTTCACCAGATAAGCTTCCTAAAATGTCATTGAGCCTGAAAGTGTATGATCAGGTTTTACTACACGTGCTCTAGACCACAACCTAAACTTGACTCATTCCTGCTGGCAGATTAAGACCTAATCAGCAGCAAGGAGATCAGTGCTTTGGAACCAGTGCTGTTGGAGTAAAGACTGCAGAGTGATTCTTTGCTTCTTAATTTTCAAGTAGCATCTGCATACTAAGTCTCCTCAAGCAGTACCAGAACTTAAGGCTAAGGCTTGGCAGACAACATCTGTACCCAGTCACTCAAACTGCTTGATATGCCTAAGTCCCAAGTCACACAGCTACAACTCAACTACACACACGCACCCATGTGTGCATACACACACACACACACACACACGCATGCGAACATGCACGTGCACATCCAGACCCACATTCATTTACTTGACAAGAATTTATTAAGCGCTGCCTACACATTAAAAGCTGTTCTAAGCATGAAGATATTATCAGCTAACAATAATTACTCTCTCTGGGGTGGAGAGTAATGGGAGGGGACACACAGGCCGACAGCACACCCGGCCATCGCCGTGGTCTGTCTCCGGGAGATCATGCCCATCTCCGCCCCTCCCTTCCTTCGCTGTCCTTTGTCAGTGTGGCATGCCTCCCTTGTCTTCTGTGGACTGAGGGCAAATGTCCTTTCTGCACTTCCTCTCCTTGGGCCCCCTGGGATTCTCCCTGCAGGGCCCTTTCATGGCATTTCCTGAATTGTCTTCTTGGTGTCTGTCTCTCCAATTAGAGGTCCAGTTCCTCTTGTGCAGAACCCTGGTGAGGAGTGATCCTTGGGAAGAACTGCCCACTGATCCCCGGGTACAACCTTCTCCAAATGTGCAGTTAGTGGGGGTGCGGCCCTGCTCTACTATAAAAGGAAGACTAATTTTGACTTGAACTGTGATTAGGACGCTTCTTTGTATATTAACCACCAAACTGAATAATTCATGAATTTAAGCACCTTTTGTTTGAAATAGAGCTATTTTATGTGAACTACCTAAGCATTGCTTTATTAAAAGTTGAATAGTAATTCAAAGGTAAGTTTTAATTAGTTGACACAACAGACTTGATAGAAATACTAGTTTTATGACTTGATGCTCCTAAAATGCTTGATTTCCTTGGTGCTTGCATCACTGGAATTAATTGAAGAGTGTAGTTAAGATGTTTCTTTCCTAACTATCATGAGAAAATGTAATTACTGTGCAACTTTAAGGGGGATGTCTCAGCTGCTGAGAAATTTGGGGCGAAGGTAACCTGGAAGCCCTGGGGACGGAGCTGCCTGAGGCAGGGAGCGGCCCAGGGGTGGGTACACTTGCACCCCAGACAGCTGCAGAGCATGTCTGTCTGACCAGTGGTTTTGCAGTCAAAACTTGCGCAAGACACGGTCCCTCAGATTCCCTGCTCCTCCGCCGGCTGATTGAAGTCTGGGGAACACTTTTCAATCTGTCTTCAGCTGGGGGAACTTAGGCTCTGCTGATTCAACTACACAATGACAGAGGGAGCCGCATTTCTGACAGGGAGGAAGGTCTTAGGAGCCAGCTAAACATTCCTTCCTGCAATCAACTTAATTTTAGGTCTTCTACTGAAAGGGTGGCCTGAGCCTATCTGCCTCTAACCAGTTTATAAGTACTCAGTACCTTTTTGACTCAGTAAGAATGCATTTCCTCTTGCTCTGGGTCTAGAGAGAGAACATCTTTTTCATGACTTGTCAGGAAATAATCTCACAGCAGTAGCTTGTTTTTCTGCCCCCAATTTGAGGTCCGTAATTTACACTTCTTCTGCATGACACTTCCTGACACCCGGCTTCACAGAAGAGCAATGAATATGTGACAAGAGACAGTAAGGGGCTTATGTGTGTGTGTGTGCACGCGCGCGCAACATTTAAAATAAAAAGGAAGGAAAAAGAAATGGTACCTGCATTTTTCCTTATCAGAATTGAATTATAGGCATTTCTCTTGTTCTTCTTGTTTAGGATTTGGTTAAAATCTGAAGAGGAGAAAAATGGTCCCAATACAGCAAAAAACACAAACATGCTTTTTTTTTTTTTTTTTTTGAGACATGGTCTCACTTTGTAGTTCAGGCTGGCTCTGAGCTCACTATGTAGCCCAGGCTAGCCTCGAACTCAGGGATCCTCCTGCTCTGCCTCCCGAGTGCTGGGATTACAGGTGTGAGCCACCACACCCGGCGCTGTGGTGTGTGGTACTGATTGCTGGTGGGCGTGAGTCACCAGGCCCGGTGTTGTTGTATGGGTTGGATTGAACCAAGGACCTTACACATGCTAAACCACTGAGCTAAATCTCTGGCCCTCACAAACACATTTTTAAAAGTCTCAAGGGTCTACATAGAAATTAGCTGTTAATTGAAATAAAATTTTCTGCTGTCTGTACCTAACAGTGACTATCGTAGAAGGCAATGTATTCAAATCTTTATATGTATTCAGATTTTACCATTTCTTTTTCATAGAGTATGTTTGGAACGTGTGTTTAAGTCCTTGTGTGGAATGGCACTTGTGGTTAACACATCTCAATTCCTTCTCTCATCCTCTTTTTATCATCTCTCTCCCCTTCCATCCCTTGGTCCCTTCTGAATTGGAGAAAAATCTATCTCCATACTTCCCTACTATTTATCATTTATTTTGTCCTTTATTTATATTCTGGGTGGCTCATGTAAGAGGACCTGTGCAATATGTAAGCTTGTGTGTCTGATTTATTTCACTTGCCATTATGGTATCAAGGTGGATCTGATTTCCTACAACTGGCCCATGTTTATCCTTCTATATGGCACAGTAAACACCACATTTGCTTTATCCATCCTTCTACAACTCTGTATCACAGGTCTTGGGCACACATTTTTCTCATGCTGGCTAAGTGATTAAAGCAAAGGGTCTTTTTTGAACTAAAACAAAAGAACTACCTTTCACAGCAAAACTACACACAGGATTGTAACTGAACATGTCTCAAAACTGGCTCTTATACTCTTGGACCTCTAGTTTGTGGTCAGTGTCTAGCAGTGACAAATATACTCTGTTGTGCTCCATGACTTTTCTTGCAGTTTAAAGAATAAATGTTTCTGGGAATGTTTACAAATTTATTACTTAGCTTCTAAGGTGATGGTCATAGTAGTCAGTACTGTTCTAGCTTGTCAGTTATTCCCTCCTAAACATACTAAATCCAGGTACACCCCAGTCTAGAAATCATATGTAAATTGGGAAGCAATTAAACCATAAAAATAATAATTTTCTCACTGCTGAAGAAATTTCCCTGGGATTCTTTTAAAGTTTGCCTCCCAGAATCCATTTAAGTCATTATTTACATCTAATCAATGTGGCTATAACTTAAAAATGGAGAGCTCGATTTTATTTTTTCATCCGAGTTTATTAAGTATATTTCAATAGGAAAAAAAGGTGTGAGTAAAGTTAATTTAAAAATGATGAGTTCAACAAGTCTGATGAGTTCAACTGGGAAAAACTTAAATGACAACGTAACTCATAAGGAGAGATAAAAAGTATAAAGAGATAAGAAGGAGATAAACCACTGTCAGGCAGAGTTCTGCCAAGGGCACTCAGGCAGCTTCCCGGCCTTTCCTTGTCCAAACATGAAAGTGCTTCGCCACCTCCAATTCAACAGTCCAGTTATGAGGTCCCTTTCTAAGCTTCTGCAGAGGAGTGATGGGCTGTACCCTAAAGATGACAGGCGCTTGTGGGGTGAGCAGCACTTGTCTCAAATTTTTTATCCTAAAATAGAATTCAGTTCTACTCCCTCGGAGGTACTCTCTGTTTCAACAGAAAGCACCTTGTCTAGCCACTGCCTGGAGGCTGACTCCATAGTGGGCTATGTTCCTTCTTGTTTTAAGACACTTACTAATCCCTCAGACTTTGATGATAAAGTCAAAATCATTATGAAGACTCATCCATCCCTGTCTTTTAGCATCCTTCCAAGAAACCACTTCTCTTATGTCTGAGGACAGTAACAACACCTTCGACACCACCACCCAGATGAATCAAGCTATGCTGTATTATGCCTAGAAGATCTTGCCTCTGGTTTTCTGTTCGCATATGTTCTACTTACTCATCAAAATTCTACCTACAGGTCACTTCCCTCGTGTCCTCATCTGATGTGGCTGCAACTATGTTCTGAAAGCAGGTTATGGCCCTGTCTATGACTGCTGTAATACACTGACTTCTAATTGTCAGTTTATTTGTGGGTCCACCCTATCTGAAGTTTGTACAACTTTGGATTCTAGAAACCTAACTTAGTATATGGTACATGTGTCAACATATGTAGGTGGAAAGATGAAGGAATCCACCACTGTAATGGATAAGAATTATTAGAGAGTTGATCTAAATGCTGCATACCATTACTAAAACAATCTGGACTTCTAACAGTGCTAATGTGACCTACAGATAATGTGAAGAAGAAAAGACAAAGAGTAAAAAGGCTAATACTTGTCGAATGAATTCTTTGGACCACACACTGGCTAAGTTCTTTTCACATGAACATTACAATCAGTCACATACTAGCCATATCAGTTTTCATATTCATTCTTAATTGGAATTGATTTTATGTGTACTTCTTTTGTACATGCACCTATGTTAGGTGTGCTATCATAATCACAAATTTTACATTATTTCAGGGAAGACATGTAAACTTATTCACAAACAACAAAATTGGAGCTCAGGCTCACCCAAGCTCATACATTTGGAAACTAGAGTTTTCTTTCTGCTGTGCTGATTTGGTCATTTAGGCAGAGTTTGTTCCACTGAAACAATAGCACAGTGCCCAGACTCTGCTCCAGAGATGGCCTGCAGTGTCCCTTGGTGCTTCCCTCTGTTAAGGGCACGAGATCAGATGAGCTGAAGTCATCCCCTCTCCTTTTTAATATGTCTTCTTTGGGAGATTTTCAGTAACATTAACTGTGCATCACAGATCTGAAAGCTGACAATCTCCCCATTTATTGGAGTGTACGCTAGTTTTAAAAACTGTCCCGTTTCTCCTTTGCTGGCAGAGCACCCTTGTCCCACCCTTTGAAGTTCAGGGCCGCCTTCATTCAAAGCTACATTAAAATATGAAGGAGATGGCTCATCTTTGAGCCAATTAGTCAAAATTCTCTTTTCCATTTTGTTTGATGAAAATAGTCAAAATCATAAGCCTCTTTCCTTTGCATAACTCTCACATTTTTTATTAATCCTAGAAAAAAGTGATCAGAAAAATACTGTTTGATGTGTGAGAACTAACTAGGCTCAAAGTTAAAGTAAGAGTAGTTTGCTCTCCTGATTTTTCTCATCAACTCCCTAAAAGTGAATCTGAATGGATTGCTGAGACCCTGAACTAGGCACTGAGAAAAACAACTATGCCAGCCATGGCTTCTGCCCTGTAGAAGACATGGTAGTCAGAGTAGCTAAAAATTAGGTAACTGCAAACAAGCAATGCCCATATTTAAAAGATATGCAGGGATGCTTCTGTTCTGTTGTAAATGTAAATCTGGGACTATATGATTACACAAATATAAATCAATACCAGGTCACTGCTTGGGTCTGATCTTTGGTGTCTTTTCTCCCAGCAGCCTATCATCCCATGATTTTGTGGTAACCTTCAAAACAGAGATATACCTCCTAGACAACAGAAGCATTTTAAGCAAAGCACTTTAAATCTCTCCAGAGCTCAAATTTTTTTTTAAAAAAATTCACTATTAGCCATCTAAAATATACATTTGGGAATGGTTAAAAAATCTTTGCAATTCATAGTAACTGCTTGTTACTTCCTATTTCTTTTTGTAAGAATTTAATAGAGGATAGTTTTATCTTAAACCTCTAGCCTAGAAAAATGAGTATCATTCACAAATGTCACCCTGGCCTGAGCAAACCTAGTTTACTGTTCCAGGAATTCCATTCACTGCATTCTATACCTCTGAAACTAAAAGAAAAATAATATCCACTGTAGGCCCATACTCAGAGTATTTCCTAACAACTCAGAGAGTTTCACAAAGCATAATATTCCTCTGGCATTTTGCTTATCTCAACTCCTTGCTGCTCGGGGGTTTGACCAGAAAGCATCTCGCTGCCCTATTCCAGAGCTGTCACATAAAGTTTGCTGTCCACAGCACCACCAGCACCTACCATATCCATGAACGTCGCCGAGGAGCAGGCAGGTCACTGATGTGCAGCATCCCCAGGGGCTGGCATGGGGCCGGACCCCACCACAGGCCACTCAGTGCTCTGTCACCGGCCTCCCCGGGCTCCTGCAGCCACAGAGCCCCCACTGGCTCTTTGTGCTCTTCTTGCTCCTTCTGGGGGCCTGTCACGGCCTGTGGAGTGACAGCATTTTCAACAGGGCCCCTCACAGCCAGCAGGAGAGCTCTGCGGGAGCCCCGCGCCGGCTTCCTCAGAAATCAAGTGAGAAAATCAGTCAGCAGGCAGGTCTGAGCTGAGCGTCCCACATGTGGGGAGCATTTCATCTAGTTTACCTCCGAAGAGGGAGGAGTGGAGTTTCCAGAACTGGAAGGGAAAAACATCTACCTTCAGCAGTCTCCTTTGTTTTCCCCGCCACTCCTTGTCTCCTTCTCCAGGCCCGGTGATATGTCAGCAAGTCAGGGTTCTCCTTTCGCGGAAGTTCACAGTGATCAGATTAATCAAACATAATCCTCCCGCCTCCTCCCTTGCGCGCTGCAGTGGACTGGCCACCTCAGTTAGACCAGGGCTGTGCAGGGTCAGCTGTCCTGAGTGACACACAGGGGACACAGCAGCGGGGGGATTACAGCCCCTTCTCACTGCAGGTTACAGAGCAGTGGACATGTCTACACTACACAAAGAAATACCAGTGTGACTGGAGTCATGAGTTCTCCCTTCGGCTTCGGGACCAGCTCCTCCAACTGCTTTCCACACGCAAGTTGGTCTCGGCGGCCGCCTCCGGCCTGGACAGATCTCTAAGCTGTCCCACCATCTCGGGCCACCGGGATCACGTCTGTCCATCAGAACAGTTACACTTTCAAAGACCTCCGGATCTCGGAAGACCGAAAGGCAGGTCCCAAAGCGCCAAATTATGCCGCTGAGACATTCCACAGCGAGCACAAGGGTCCCCTCATTCTGGCTATGTGAGGACAACACAGCCACACTACTCACACAAACTGCAAACAAATGAGATTCAGGTCTGAATCTCTTGTCTCTTGTTTTAGGCCTCACTTATCTTATTTTTCTTCCATTTGGTTATCTGATTTTTTTTTTCCTTTCAGATTTGCTTGCATGTCTCAACTTTCCAACCTCAGAAAAGCTGGCCTCGGACAGGACTCACTGTGTGTAGTGACAGCAATGGCATAAAAAACCACAGGTTTCCAGAAGATCAGGGATCAGACACAGAGTTTCCCCCTCTCCCTTCATCCTTCTTTTCTTCCTCTTCTCCCTCCTTTCTCTTTTTGACACTGAGGGTCACTATTTCTTCCCACTTGACCACAGTGTGTAGGCCTAGGCTGGCCTCAAACTCACAATTCTCCTGCCTCAGCCTCTTAAGTGCTAGGATTATAGGCCTGTGACACTGTCCACCTGAAAACCCGTTCTCTAGATGGACTTCCTCTTGTGGCTTTGCCTCTCTGCAGTTTATTTTCACAATAGCATTCAGGATAATTCTTCAACTCAGGCCCCAGACCCACCAGCCTAGCACTGTCCACCTGGTGCCCATGGCCCTCAGGACGGGACCTGGAGCTGACACTGCCTGGCAGCCAGAGGAGGCTGTGTGAGCTCACTGTTCCTCGCTCCCTTCTCACGGTGATGCAGATCTGTGCCCGGAGCGCATTAGGAAGAAGAGCCTGAGGGCTGAACGTCCCCTAGACACAGAGGCGGCCACCCAT
The DNA here is from genome assembly GCA_004025085.1 of Thryonomys swinderianus. Classification (NCBI taxonomy): domain Eukaryota; kingdom Metazoa; phylum Chordata; class Mammalia; order Rodentia; family Thryonomyidae; genus Thryonomys; species Thryonomys swinderianus. The sequence continues at coordinate 54,429 of PVIC010004611.1, forward strand.
CCGCCTGCTGCTAATAGCACGGAAGTCCTCGCATCGGCCTGGCTGGGAAAGCAGCTTCCCGCAGTCACGAGACACAGGGCGACACCAGGTGCAGCCCTGCTGAAGGCGGGGCTGGAAACCAGGGAGCAAGCCTTCAGAGCAATCCTCTTACGTATTTCTTTGATATGAAAAAAAAATCTAATTGACTTAGAGCAGCTATAATGATTATATACAAGTATATAATCTATTCAAACAACCATAGCAATCTCTTAGTCATTGAGCACATAATTTATCTTTAGATATTATTTCAGAGTGTTCAAAGGGCATTCGTGCTTACCATTATGTCACAATCACAATCCTCGGAAAAGAAGAGTGTCCTCACATTACCTTACACAGCAAGGAACTGCCGTCCAGTCACGACCTTGACAGACACCATCGCCCCTGCAGCCAGCTGCGGCAGGTACAGCTCTCCTCATAGCCCTGCCTACCGCGAACCTTAACTACTTCGCATGACACCTGTCCAGGCCAGTTCTGTTACAATTCCTTTCTGCAGGTGACCTCGGGAAGAACTAACAGTTGCTCTGTCTTTTAGCCAGCAGGAAGTAGGGAGGATCTGAACATGGTTCTTTAGAAGCTTAGGCCAATGCACTCCCAGGAAGAAAACTTATGACAACCCCAGGCGGGGTGCTAGGATTAGTATCCTGATTTAGGACATTTGAAAATGAACTAAGTAAAGCACAACAACCACAAAACAACGAACTGATTTCAATATGGACTCAATTCATAGCTTACCAAACAGCTCTCACTGTTCTCAAACTCACTGTTTAGTTTACCTCATCTACACATTCTGCCCAGAAGTCAGTACAGACTGTGCAGCAAGTGGAGATCTGTAGTCATGGGAGATAGAAGTTAACTAACCTACCTCAAATCACTGTCCTAAGAGTTTACCGGCTCCACCAGACACCGGTCCCAGACGGTAGCAGTAAGGAGTGAGAATAGGCACCCTCCCTTCCCTGGAAGCCACAGATGTGTGTGTGTGTGTGTGTGTGTGTGTGTGTGTGTGTGTTTATGCACATGCGCCCGCACTGTGGGTGGGAATTAAAGGCAAGTCCATGAATCTGATGGGTGAAACTTCAAAGTTTGTCCCTCTACAGTAGTTTTTAAACAGAAAATAAGTGAAGAGATACAATTCCCTGGAGCTTTAAGTACTGAACATCTGGAGATTCGATAGACCTTAATATACTAACTCAGGATATGGGGCATTCTGTTTGTTTGTTTTGTTTGACAGTCAAGAGCACCTGCATTTTTCCAAAGCCATTTAATGAGTGACTATCACAAGCTGATGAGTAAAAGTGCTGCACCTACATTAGCACTTGTACGTGCCGAGAATTTCTGTAGTTTCCCACTTAATAAGCAAGGTTATAGTTCTGTAATCATTACCTCTATTTCAAAGACAACGGAACCAAGGACCCAGAAGTTATCTGTTCAATGTCACCAAGCTGGGGGTGAATTTGGGAGTCCATCCTAGATGTGCTTGTTTCTTTAGCACTTGCCTTTTGTATTCCTAGAAGCCTTAGTAGAATACCATGGGAATGAAAGACTTGCCCTCAGACATACAGCACGTATTATCCTCATGGCCCAGGGAAAGTTGTTTATCTCACTGAGTCTCATTGTCTTCATGTTTAAGTGTAAATAGAGCTGCTGTGTTAATAAAAGACAAAAAGGCAACATAAAAATAATAACAATATGGATACTCCTTGCTTAATGCTACTGGTTGATGACTGGTTGAGTTACTGGTTGATAACTAAGTCCTTGAGCAAATTGGTCACTAAGTGAGGAATTGAATATAGTATCTATGGGACAAGATTCCGATTAAAAAGTGGCCAAAGGAAATTCTAATTTGATAACTTTAATTTGCATAACTTACTGGCAGTACTATAATATGTAGCATCACAAATCACAGTACATCCAGCAACAATTACAGTACTGTATAAACAAGGTGCGCTGTGCAGTGAAAAACAATGAGGCTTAAGACAAGATGTGCAAAACTGTATACAAAAGATGGATTGTGAGTCTGAATGATGAGTAGTAAACCCACACAATGCACATTGGTACCAAGTCTGAACAGTCATTACACAGGTAGGTCATTAAATGAGGAATATCTGTCTAGACGTTATGGGTTTAGGAGATAATTTAAATCAGTCATTTGCATTCAAACAGCTGGTAAATAATAACGTACTATATAAATAATGAATTTAACATAAATTAGAATTTCTGTGGAAAAGAGATTGTGAAAAGATGAATTGACTTTCTATTCAAAGAACTGAGTGTTAAGCCAGAAATGCATTTAAAGTAACATTATCTGATACTTTAGATTTGGGCAAGTATCAAAAAGCTCCCCATAAGGGACAATTTCCCAGCATCCAGTCGAAGAACAACCTCCGAAGAAAACACAAAGGCCATTCTGTTGTGTGTGTTTGTGTGTATGTGTGTGTATACTCTTTCCAGGCCTGTGTGTCTGGCCTGCCAGTGTGGGTCAGTGTAGCAGTGAGCCTTCCTGTCCTGATGTACCTGGTGTGGTTCCCTACAGAGCCCCTGGTGCTCCAAAGCAGTGGGTGGGCGTCCAGTGGGAAAGCTAGGGGTGCGCATGATAATCAGCCAAATTCTCCAGTATTTAGGAGTCTATACTATTATTTTTCAAAGATAAAAGGTACCTTTTCATAGTCCAGAATTCTGTGTGTGATTGCTTTTAATCCCTCCCTGGCAGGGCACGTGTGCCCCTTAGGATGGGACTGTGACTGGAGATGATAACACATAATGTCTCACTGCTGGAGAGTCACTGCTGGAGGCTGGGAGCCAGCGTGGCCCAGGACCACGGAGTGGGACAGAGGCGCCCTCGGATGGATCAGTGTTTTCATATTTAAATAAATTCCATAGGCCTGGGCAGTGTAATTAGATCATCAGGGGTGCTAATAATTCAATTTTAGAAAACTTCATACACATACACACAACCCCAAAAACCATGGGTCACTAAGTCCAACATGGTCATTTTGTAAATAAAAAAGATCTTTAAATGGACTTGTGTGAGCTAATTGGATAGTTAGAATCATCTTCTCTTTTCTTTCTTTTTTGGAGGAGTATATAAATTAGAAGTGTTTCTCTGTTTAAAAAATAACAAGACCCTTAGGAGGAGGGCCTGGTGATGAACCTAAGACCTGAGTTTCAGTGTTGCCAAGCCTCTTAGTGGAAAATAAGTAACCTGAGTGCTCCATGCCTTGGGCTTTGTGTCTATAAAATGGAGATTTAATGTACTATTTATTTAGGGTTCCCACAAAGTCACTAGTGCCAGGCACGTTCAAATGGACACAGCCCAGGGGAGGAGGGACTGGCTGGCATAATGAAGGCATTGTATGCACTGAAAAGGAGAGGCAGTGCCAACCTCCGGGGAGACTCAGCGGAGGGTTTCAGACACCTTTGGGTGTCTGTGGCTCTGTCTGTCTCTAGTCTCCAGATCTGAAGTAGATCCTGAGGCCTCTCCTGTCACAAGGGAAGTGGCTGAGGCTTTGTCTTCCAGCTTTGTGATCAGAGGGAAGAACATTTTCTGCCCTTTGGTCCTGACTGTTCAGCTCCCAGGCGAGGATTCTTAACTGGCTCGCCTTTGTTCCCATAACAGCGGCCGGCCAGCAGGTGGGGCTGCAGAGTCCCAGGGCCCGGATGAGGGAGAGGGGTTTCCTACATGCAGCGAGGAGCCACTCTGGACAGGAAACCACTGACAGCCACTCCAGATCCCACTCTGGAGCCCCAAGATCAAACAAGATGGCTGATTTCAGCCAGGCACAGAGGATTTTCCCTCAAATGCCAGAGGTTTACAAAGAGAAAAAGAACTCCACTGCAGGGAGCTGGGGCTCAAGGTGCAGGCAGGGCCTCCGAGATAAAGAGTCAAGTCTCAGGTGCCAGCGTTCGCAGCACTCTACCCGAGGCAGTGGTGAAGGAGCACTGCATTCTGCTCTATTTAGTTTCAATGGTGCAAAATGCAAAATTCTAAGAGTTCCTGTTTTGGGGGGGGGGGTTTGAGTGGCTCCCCTGGCACTTTGACATGGTGCCGTGAATGTCCACTTTGGAGTAACAATTCGAGATGATTCTAAGTCAGTGGGCACGGAGCTGGCGACCATATCATAAAGTGCATGCCACCAACCCAAAGGGCAGCAGCACGGCTGTCTGGCCACGTTCATCCTCTGCCACAGAATATCCTAGAGATACTGAAACACTGGAAGACGAGCACTGACCACACGGGCTTCGGCTCTTTGAAGATGACAAGGCTTCCAGCCTATGACTCATATGCAAGCCTTGTTCCTTCATCCCACAAGCATTTACCCAGCATCTATAAGGGTACAGCAAAGGCCTCTACAGCAGAAACACAGGAAGCAACAACCCCCCCCCCGATGGTATGCCAGTTAGGGAAAATGAGGCCACAAATAAACAGACATGATTAAGAAAATAATAAAATCAGTTAATGGACAAAAGGCTATAGGAAGGTGGATGGGAGGGCTTTGAGTGGAATCAGAAGGGACAGAGCGGACTGCGTCATGTGCCTGTGGCCACACTATAGAGAAATGCCTGCAGGGAGGTGGGAAGGGAGGAACAGCACAGCAGGGAGGCCAGGCCACAGTGCGCCGGGGACACTGGCTGCTCGCCACTGGAAGAGGTGGTCAGCGGCGCAAGAAGTGGCCAGATTCCAGGTGCCTCTGAAAGGCAAAGCCAGTGGAAAGCTGAGCCTGGAACAAGAGGGCCTGAGGGTCATATCTGGTTTCTTCTCTGGTACCCACTCAGTACCCCTTGCTGGGAAGGGTCTCTCTGGACTAGAGCACTCTTCCGGAGCTCCTGCTTGGGGAGGAGAGACTGACACACCTCCCCTGGGCAGCAAGGAAGCTGCTGGATGCACAGTGCCCGAGTCAAAGCGCAGACCTGGGCCACAGGTGTCAACAGTGCAGTCATGCACCGATGCTGGGTGGAGACGGTACAGATGTCAGTGTAGACAGAGATGAGAGCTGAGCAGACTAGAGGGAAGGAGCTGGCGAGGTGCTGGGGCCCAGGGGAAGGGCCACCATCAGGGAAGGGAAGGGGCACACTCCCAGGGGACTGTGGAGGGTGTTTTGTGAAGACAGTGTGAGCGGGTTTCAGTGGCGCTGTGGGATGCAAGGCCAGATCTGAGCCAGCTGAGGGAAGCGTGTCAGGCGAAAGAGAAGACACAGGCAGCGCTTGGCTGCCCTGTCGACAAGAACAGACCAGGCTTCGCATCGGGCATAGGGCCGGGCTCGAGGGAGAGAACCCGAGGGCTGGGGACACTCACGGCAGCATGCTCGCACACTCAAGACTAAGGTCCAGAGAGGTTGAGAAATTGAAGCTTAAAAGGGACAATTAATAAAAGGGCGATTTCTCAATTTAAAAAGCCTATACAAGCATCCGATGGTTAATAAGTTTTCTAAATAAACACTTCCGCCCTAACTCTTCTTAACTGACCTCTACAATTCATTGTATTATGTCCCCGTTATAAATATTTATGGCACCATACACTCTCTCCTGACTGCTTGTTTGTGTCCAATTTATAACAGTTGCTTTGTTAGCCACAAGAATAGCTACTGAATTTGAAAAAGGATGAAATTGTTCACAAGGCAATGAACTCACCCTTGCAGGCCCCTTTCATTCATACATTCCTGCCGGATCTGAAGTCAGATGAACACACGAATGTCTCTTTGAAAGTCTTTCCTAACAAAAACACATCCACTGCTTGGTACACAGAAGCTGATCACTGGATTTGTGAAATTTACACTGGTTAAGACAATGCCTTCTGACCCCAAATTCTATCTATGTGTCTCTTACATCTGTCTTTTCTCCATCCCATATCTTCTATTTCTCCTGAATGTCATGTGCAAAGACAAGGACACGGAACTCATGAACGGACCGGATTTGCATGTGAAGAAAGTATAACAGGCTGGGCAGGGATAGAAAAAGAACTAGGGAAGTGGAAAGTAAAGACCCTCACACCAACTCAGATGATGACAATGCCTTCAATGATTTCAAGCTGGTATGTCACATTCCATTGATTATGGAAAGATCACCCTGTGGAAGTGGGTTGGAAGCAGAGGAATAAGAAGAGGGAGAAGGTTAGCAGGTGTGACCCTCGGGCAGAGTCATAGCTTCTGACTGTGGGGTCTTCATACAAGGGCTGAGCATAGTTCACCCTCTGTAAAACTCGTGTTGGAATTCAATCCCCATGATGAACTGAGAAGAGGTGGCCAGTGGGGCCTTACAGGTGGCCAGGGCTTTGCTGCAGGGGTGGCTCCATCCTCCCCAGTGGTTGGTGAGTGAGTGAGTTGGGGTTATCTTGAGGGAGGGGATGTGGAAGCTGGTCTGGCTGAGGTTCCCGACACTGCTTAGCCTCAACCTGTTGTGCCATCTCCAGACTTCACCAATAAGATGCTCTCACCAGACTTAGCTCTTTCAACTTCTGATCAGAGCCTGAGCCAACTAAACTGCTTTTCTTTATAACTTACCAATTCTATGGTATGGCACTATTAGCAAAGACAGTGCATCAAGGCACCCCAGGATGAAGCGTAGTTCCTGGCAGCTGGTAGGCCATATGCATATACTATATAGCATATAGTATATTACACAGACAATAAGTAATCTAGTAACTACTGACACTGAGCCAACTATACAGATAATCATCTCTTGGTTATATTAAAGCAAATTAACCATCTGTTAGTAAGATTAACTAAAAATCTACCTTTGTGGAAACATTAGAGAGTGTGAGTCAGAAGGTATCTGTTTGGAGGGTCCTGAAGGAGAGGGATCCTGGGCCCTCACAATGGGCCACATGATATTGCAAGGGGGAGAAGCAGCAGTGAAGACAGGAAGAGGGAGGAAAAACGGAAGGCAGGTTGAGCAAAACTCCAATAGAGCAACTCTGGAAAAAGAGAGCTCATGAGAAAGAGACCCCAGCCAGCTGTGGGGGGGGGGGGGGAGAGATCATGGCCTCCAGCTCCTGCCCTGGTCTAGATGCTCCTTAAAAACTCCACCCTGGGCCGGAGGATTAGCTCAGTGGTTCTGGCACCTGCTTTGCAAGCGCAAGGTCCTGAGTTTGATCCCCAGTAACCACATACAATACTGGGCGTGGAGACTCACGCCCACCAGCAATCAATACCACATACCACAGTGCCAGACTTGGTGGCTCACATCTGTAATCCCAGCACTCGGGAGGCAGAGGCAGGAGGATTGCTGGGT